>SNQJ01S0002226.1:253066-269393 GCA_010110895.2 Picea sitchensis
ACCACTTACCATATCCCAGATACCAACCACGCTCTCCTCGACACCTGTTCTCCACTTTCGGTCCCTTGCACCTATCCCTCCTCTGCCATCACATCACTCCCTCTCATCTCTCGAAAACTGTACTCCATGCCACCTCAACATGTTGTCGTCTTCTCCCAATCACATCCTCCCCTTCTACCACCACATCTCTTCCCCTCTCCACATCCCCTCTGTGTCTCGCCCATGTCATCCTCCCATGCACCTTGTCTCTTGGATGTCACCACTTCATCTAGTTGCATCCCATGATATCGCCCATCACATTCTTCCACATGGTTGTCACTTACTCGTTGAGCCATGCAAGTCTGCACCAAGCACTTCGCTCCATGTCCCCCTTACTCATACGCTACGAGCCTACCAGTTGTAGCACCCACATTGGCTGCAAAAGAAGACCATTCATGGCCTCGAGGCGTTAAGATGGACTTGCATAAGTCATGGGCATTGCCTGAAAACAATTATGAATGTCAGGCTTGGTTCTGATCCAAATACATGCATCTATTGAGGAGGGGAGGTGACAGTTGAAGCTTTGGTGCATCCCATAAAATATGAGCATGCTGAGGACGAACTAGAGGCGCCAACTATTAATCCTAAGCTTCTACATGGGCATATTTTCCTGCAAAACCAATAACTGAGCAGGCCCTCATAGTTTGACAGAGTGGGGGCCAGTTAAATCTTCGAACCAAGTAGTCTGACCACATTCATGGTGGTTGTTGTAGTTTGGCTATAAATAGCCAGTTTTTTTATTTTGTTAAGGTCGAATGGTTGAGCAAAAGTTCCCTGTTATTGTAATATTTTGATAAAGAACACTGGTTCTCTGGTTATGTATTTGTTTTGAGACATCTTGGTTAATATAAGTAAACTTCTTATTCCATATTATTTCCCCCTGATATTGATAGAGTTCATGATTGACTGATTCACATGGATTTTTGCAACTGTATTATGATGTATGTTTGATTATAGTGTTGTTTTCATGTCTTTCAGTTTCTTTGATGATTTTTACTCAAGAGGATCTTGTGTCCAAGTATTTTCCTCCTTAGGCTGCTGGAAGAACTGATGTCCATAGAAGAACTCTACATATTCTCACTATTTATTCCTCCTAATCACCCTTACTACAACTTACTGACTAAAGTTGATTCAAGACCTCATTGCATGTACATGCCTGCCCAGATTTTTCTGAGTTAGAACGTTATTCTCATTGAGTTTCCTCCATTTGACCACTCAAAATCAATTACCATTTACTTACAAACTGATGAGTACTGGGCTTACCTTCAAAGTGATCAGAAGGTGACTTCTAGTGCTAACACATAGATCGTTCCTTGTTTCTTGTTAACCAGAACAAGATTGGACACCCAATCAGTCAAAGCCACAGGATAGAAAAAACAGGCTTTAAGAAGTTTTTCAACTTTGTGCTCAATAGAAACAAATTTATGTGGGTGTACTGGGAGAAGTATCTGTTGAACGATTTTAGCATTTGGGTAACTCTTAATCTCATGTACAACAATATTAGGATCAATACTAGGTATTGCTTTGTAACTCCAGGAAAAAACGTCACAAAATTCTTGGAAAAGAGCTTTGTAAGTACGAGCCTCATCAATAGATCATGAGGCACTGATGTGAACATTTTCCATGACTCTGGGTTTAATAGAGATATCAAGAGGGATGGTAGGTGAAATATTTCATAAGTTCCCTTCATAAAAAAAATCGTATGTTGATTCAGGAAGAGAGGAAATAATAACAATGGTAGACAGAGTCTAAATCCATTGATAACTCTCTATGGTCTTGGGTTCTAGGAAGATAATAGAACGATGATTCCCATCATCCCATGGAGTATCTTCCATAGAAATAACTGTCATGATCATCTCATCAGTGGGAAATATCACGTGAAACGGATCCAAAGACATATCACAGATAGAATGAGGAGAAGGAGTTGTCGATTGAATAGCTTGATAAGACTATTCTATTGGACTCAAAGGAATTTGGTCACCGTAACGAAGATAGTCGTCAGAGCTAGGTAATATCCATGGGTCATAAGACTCAGGGGTTTCACTAACATAGGTTGATATCATGTTAATCGAGGTGACAAAAGGAGGAGGAATATCGGTTGGTGGAATAGGAAATGTACCCATCAATGATGAATCTTTTAAAAGACCCACACCAACATTCTCATAACCGGGAGGTTTTTTCGCAATGAAAGCTACGTTTCTAGTATGTGAATCAGAATTAAAGAAGGCCAGTTGATCGAAAGTAATGAATTTTCCTTGGTGTGGGAAACATAACACATGTAATAGAGTAGAAACAACGACATGCATGGAATCAATCCAACTATGGCCAAGTAGAAGGTTGTAATCGAGAGGTGCATCAAAGACCTCAACTTCAACATTGACTGCCTTACCTTATAACATAATAGAAAATGAAGGAAGAGCACTGTAAGGTTTAAAACTTGTACCATTAAAATCATTGAGAGTATTGTGTGACTTGGTAAGGGTAGGAGAGCCAATGGATTTCCAGCAAGTGACAGACATGACGCAAGTAGAGGATCCTTCATTAATAATGGTTCAACAAATATTCTTATTTTCCACAAAAACTTGAATCTGAAATGCTAATTGAGGAGGAAGCTTTGGAATATGACCTTCCAAGTCAAGTATTATCAAATTTGTATCGGTATGATCAATTCCACCAATATCCTTTAACAGTGCCTTCCGTTGAGTAGGAAAACTTTGAAGGACTTCAAGAGCCGACATCGTAGAGGATGCTTGTGTAAGGTCTTGTACAATACTGTAGTTTTGGGAAACACATGCGTGAGGATTAAATGATGACTTTCAAACAACACCCTTGGGAGGAGGATGAAGAATTGTATCTATGCCTGACCATTTGAGATGAAGAGGACCATTTGGAGGTGAAGTTGGTGGATGAGGTTAAACCAAGGAGGTTGGTGAATCATCAACTTTCTCTTTTGAAGGAGAATAATATTTATCTCTAGTCGTGACTGCAACTTTGTTCTTCTTGGAGTCACAGGTAAACATAAGTACATAATAGGTGGTAGAGGGAGAAGTTTGGTCATGAATGACCAATTGGGCCTGCTACTGAGAAGGAAATGGTTGTGACAAGACGACGGGTGTAGGAGGTGTCCCGTTCCCTTGCAGGAAATTAGTAAGATCAACACATCGTTGACAATATTTCATATAATGATTCTCACCATAGATAAGGAAAGGATAATGAGGTTTGAGTTTTTCTTTGTCATCAACAGGCTGGGTATTCGGTTTCTCAGATTGTTGATTATTATTTTTTTCCTCCTTATTCTTACCCTTCCCTTTATTTTTATTTTTATTTTTACCGGTAGGTGTATATTGAACTGAATTAACTTCACAGGTTTTACCAGGAGAAGGAGTCAGAGGAGGTGTATTTTTTACATTAGGAGTATTAGACTTGGGATTTGAATGACTGGCTTGTTTAGACTGAGTCTCAACATGAAAAGTGTCAATCATGCCGTCAACAACATGATTAGCTACTAGAGGTGTTGGGGTCAGATTCGTAGATGGATGAGGAGCATCAAGAATGAAGTCATATAGTGTGCATGTTTGTGAATAAACGAGATCCAAATATTGAGAACGACTAATCACCTTCTCTTAAGTGACGACACCACCCATGGAAACATCATGGGCTATACGACCAATGAGTGACTCGTTAAACCACTCGGTCAATAGTTGATTAGGAAGGGGAACTTTGATTAAGAGTCTTCTCCTCCTCCACTCATGAATATGATCGAAAATGTGAGTAGAAGAGGATTGTTTAAATGAACTCAAAATTTCATTTCATGTCTCGTATTGTATCGGAAATTGGTAATGCATTAAGAACGCCATGGCTAATGTATTGAATTCATTGAATAATCCTCATGGAAATTCAATATTCCATTTGGTTGCCGAACCCGTAAGAGTTTGTTGGAAAATAATTAATCTTATAGAGTCATCCATCAAGGAGTTGGATGAACACCAAAGATGGAATGTCATGACATGATTATTTGGGTCTTCTCCTGATCGGTCGTCAAACTTAGGAATGTCTAATGGAAATTTCGCAGGTATGATGGGCCAATAAGGAGAATGCAAAATAGGATCATTCAAAATCCTAGATAAATCCAGTAAATTCAAAGTATCAAGAAACGGGAAATGTCTATTCACTTGAGGAAACTGGTAGTTTTAAGGAGGTAGTCCCGTAGGTATACCAATAGGAACATAAGCAGTCTTTAGATAGCTAGAGAGTCATGTCAAATTTAGTGGTGGAATATTTTGATTCAAACAACCAACATGAGCTGGTTGATTAGGAAAGATTCCTTGGAAAGGAGCATTAGACTGGAAATTTTGATCGCAGGTAGGATTTGTAGAACCTGGATATGGTTGCCCGATATTAGGGGGTAAAAAAGAATTAACTTGAGTATTTTGCCCACTGGGAGGTTGTTGATTTCCTTAGAAATGAAAATTGCAAGGTTGATATTGTAATCCAGAGATATGTTTTCCATACACTGGGTTATGGCCTCCTACTTGAGGTTTCCCCCCAACTTGAGGTTCCTCGCCAACTTGAGGTTGACCTCCAACAGGAATTTGAAAACCAGAAGCGACAAAATGACTTGTGCCCCCAACTTGATTGGAGCTAATAGAGCCAGAATGATTAGATTCTCCAAGAGAAGGTGGAGGAGGAATGTTATGCCCCCCGTAGAGAAACTGCGTAGGTGTAGGAACAAAAATACAAGCAACATTGTACCTAGGAGGAACAAAAAGATTAGACCCTCCAGATGAATTATGGGAAAGATTAGCATTGGAAGTATTCAAAGCATTATACCCAGGTGGCAGTGATGGATTTGATCAAAGGGGAAGTGGTGTTCCAATAAGAGGTTGAGAGATTACCACATTTTCGGTAGAAACATGTGTAGCTTATGTTACCATGGTAGAGTTAGTGAGTTGGAGAGGAATAATCATGTGAGAACCAACCAACAATTGGTCTGAAATTGTGACAATATTACTGGTTGTGCCAATAAATTGATCTAAAGGTATTGTATAAGTAGTGGAAGTCACATGTGTATGTGATGCCATAGGTTGAGTAGAATTCCTCCGACATAGATGACTCATTCCTAGTATTTAAAAAATATCTTGTCCCGAAGAGGTTCTTGAAAGAGAATGAAAAGGACTGGAAGAGCTAGGATCGAAATTTCCAGCAATATGAACCAGAGTTCTAAACGATTCACTTTGAAAAAGTGGATCGTCTACACCAGACTCTACGTGAGGTCTAGTAGGTATTCCAGTATAATTCTCAGCAACAAGGTCTCCCGATGAATTTATATGGAGCAAATGTGGATCTTGTCCAACACTCAATAACGAATTTACGAGAAGTATTGATTCCTCCAATGGAGTAGAACTTCCAATATTAGAGGTTATGTTGTTATTGACTGCTCCTTCAGGAGAACCCTCTGGTGAGTTAGGAAGCAAAGGAGTGTATTATCCCAGATATTTCGGAGGTAACCATTGCATCCTACGTGAATGGTGAGGGATGATGTTGGTCACAAAAAATAAAGAATGAAATAAATCTGTGGCCAACTAGAGAAACAAACAACACTCACTAATAAAATCTAGATATCAAACAGGCAAACAAACCTTCTTATTTCGAAGTCACTAGTTTGTGAGGAAATCCAACGTCGTGAAATCAAGACAAGAATGGGATGGGATAAAGTGGGTGGAAATGTTATGTTGACGACCTTCTTAATGGACTTACACCCTAGTGCAAGATCCCACACATAATCGTGGGTATACCCTCCAAGGAGCCCAAGTGAGTTTGGCCAACGTCGCTTCCATGTACCGTGAAGACTTTCCCCTCCACAGTCACCTCGTGTAAAGACCCTAAAGAGATAAGATAATAAGTTTACCAATTACGAAAATGATGCCTGGGGAAACAATCGACGATCCAATCCATGCGCAAAGGCAGGGTATCTAAGCCCATAATCAACTCGAGAAGGTCCCCACAGGATTTTCTTCTCAAGTGACCCCCAATAATATGCAAAATATCTACACTAAGACCAACAAAGTGAGGTGAGTAACTCTTCCAGTCCTAATGATGCCTCATGGTTGACCCTTGTGTTAGAAGGGCTTCCCAGGACAAAATGTAGCAAGTGGATTTGAACTCTCCCTATCATAAGATACTATTGTGTATTTTGATGCTTTGGAGAGTGTGACTCACAACCTATCCCAAAGCGCTATCCTAGCTAATGTTGGTGTATAAAAGTTCTAGAAAATAAAAGTTGCTAATAAATTTTAAAATTGCGTTGTATTTTAAAAGTTGTTGCTTACTCAAAAGGGAAATGGAAATGAAACCGATGAAATATTCTACCTTGACCCAGCAAAATTAAATAAGAGATGATATGCAATCATTTAATTTGATGAACTCTAATTACAGTAGGGAGAAGGTGTCTCTTTTTGGAATACAAAGCTACAAAACACAATTTCTCAATTTTTGAATGAAAAAGATTCCAAATAATAAAAAACTACTAAATTTTCCAATTTTCCTCTTTTTACAAATTTTTGAATGTAACAATTTTCTTGTAAAGACTACTAAAAATAAGAATGACTTCAATTCTTTATTTCTCAAATCAGATCAGAGATGTAATGAAGAAAATAAATCACAGTCCAAGAAAACTAGCACATTCTCAACATTATTCCCAACTCAAACTCACAATGTAGACAAAAAATGAAATGATAAGAAAACCTTTTGTCAAATACAAACACAAATTGTCTCTTAATCAATTAACAATCCAAAACTCAAAATAAGGACTCCTTATCAAACAAGCACTCAGGACAAATATCTCGAGATTATACCCTTGTGACAAGAAACCAAAAGAAAAACTTGTAAAGTTTACAAAGAAGACTTTCAATTTCCGCAATTCAATCAAATGTAGGATTCGAAGTTATAAATAAATCATTCACTAGTGTTGGAAGTTCATCCCAGGTAGTAGAGGAAAAAATGGGTAGAGAAACGAAAAATGGCTATCACCCAACAACCTACAGGAATTGTCGGAGGTTGTAGAGGAGCATAGTGTGACGATCTAGGATCATCGTAGGCTATCAATAAGGTACAATGTGACATCGTTGCATTGGTATGCACCAGTAGAGTGCGACGTCAGAGGATCATTGTAGGCTGTCAATAAGGTACAATGTGATGTCGTCACAATGGTATGCACCAATAGAGTGAGATGTCAAAGGATCGTCACAAGCTGTCAATAGGGTACAGTGAAACAATCTCTGAAAATAAATAAAAATGGAAAGAAAGACAAAATTTCTCACTGAACCTTCAGACCCAAGGAGTCAATATGGATCACCCACAAAATCAGAGAATGAAATTAACCAAAAGAAGGTAGGCTAAAAGAAAATAAGAAACAAAAAACCAAAAAACGGTCATATCCCCAGTATGGCCACCAATTTTGTTATCGGACTAATCAGTAAGTGTGGACACAAACATATCTCCCTAACTTCCACAGGAAGCTAGAACAAAACAATACATAATACAAATTTCACCTTAGACTTCATTGTCATATAAACTAGTTTAGAGAGGTAAAAGTGACATATCTTTTAAATGATGCTTGATCCTTGCTAGTGTCGTCCTTGCAGCTCCTTCTTTGAGTTTGTGGGAAGGTGAACCTATTTAAGAAGCACAAACCAACAAAGAGAGAGAGAACAAAGATATATATATTCAATGAATTTTATGTATAAGATCAAGGAGTTATACAGTAAAAGTTAAGACACCTTTATAGGGAAGAAATGTATTGTTGCATTATATTAAATGGAAAGTGGAGAATACAACCCATGCCTTGATGTTGCAAGGTCCCCTTTCAATGGATATTTTCCCCAACACACACACACCTTTTCTCCAATACCTTTGATGAAGAAGATCCACAATATGACTTAGAGAAATAAAGCAAAGCTCTCAAGCATAATCTATAGTAGAACTCTTCATGCATATGCAAGCCCTTGCAAACCTTATCCTTTTCCATAAGATATCCCTCTTTATATAGGGTTAAAGAGAGATGGATGAGGGGATTAGGATGATCTCACTAAATTACAGAAGCGAGTAATATCCAAACCGATCGGAGGCCACCTAATCTTCTAGAAGATTCCCTTCTAGAACATTCATGAATTTTGACTTTTCCTTTTCTTAAGAATCGCCGCACCCCATGTACAAGTAGCATGTGATGATGTTGCAATTCAGTTTTAGTGTAGAATGCGATGATCAAGCATCGTCGCACCCCATGAATATAGCAGGGTGCGACAACCTTCCTTGTTATAGTTTTTGAAAGAGGAAAAGCAAACCACTTTTCTCATGGATAAAGTCTCTTTTAATATTTTCAGGGAACATGAGCATATGTTTTCAATTGATCACCGAGGTGACCAAAATAATGTGTAACACGACCCCAATGGAATAATCATTAAAAATTAAATTGAATTTTATTTGGGACAAGTCGGACCTAAAAAGAGGGTGCCAGATCTAGTATAAATAAGGCACCTAGCAGTTCATTTGTAACATCAACTCAAGTGATTTTTAAGTGATGTAACAAAGGATATATAAGGTTAATTTAATAGGGAATATGAAGTGAAGAAGGGATAAATTCCAAGGGAGGATGAAGTCTTGTGATGATGTGTTCTAAGGTATGTTATTTAAAGGTCATATTTCCATTTTCGTTGTAACATTTTTTATAGAATGCTTCAGATAGAGAAACATGGAGGCTACTGAGAAGACATATTAGGGTACCTGTGGTAAAACAATTAGCTTTTGGGTAGTTATATTTTTGGAGACACACTCTGTGGAAGATAGGGTTTTGACTAGTCTTGAAATTAGTATCAAACATGTGTTATGAGAAGAGAAATCATAACTTCTTCATAGAGGATCCCAATTTTATGAGAAAAATTGCATTGGAAACATTACAGTCCTTAGTATGTTGTGTGCAAGTTTTAGAACCAAATATTGAATATTTTTCACATGGCATTCTCTACAAGTTCTCTCTCTAGAATAGGATAGAATTCAGAAAGGTATGTCATTTTGGCTATAACTCCTTTTCAGGAATGATTCAAGGAGTGTAAATTGGAGGAATTTCAGAGAATGTATTGAAGAATATTGGGTACAAGTTTCATACCTTTTTTCATTACAGGTAGAGAGTTATTCTTTTTAAAATTTAGGGTTTGTGGCTAATCCAAAAACTAGTCCCACGAGATTGAGGTAAAGTTTGATGAATATGTTATTCTCTTTGTGTTGAAGTTAAGAAAGGTCTATAGGTCTGTGATCACATAAACCAAGTTTATACATGACTAAAGGTATTATTTCTATCTGTTCTATTTTGATTGTTATGGTATATGCTTAAGGCATATCTTGGATGGTTTGGCACATGCTTATAACATATGTTTTGGCATATGGTTTGAGGAGCATCTTGGATATTGGGCACATAGTTTGAGATGTAATTTGGTATTTGTTTACATTTTTTAGGAACATATTGGTACATGGTTAATGGATGTTATGGTATATGTTTGGTACATGGTTTGAGGCATATTTGTTGACAAAAATAGTTGGTACATGTCTTGGATATATTGGCATATATCTTTGGCACATGGTTGAGGTACATTTTGGGTCCTTATGTACATGAAATTTATTGGCATATTGGGTGAAGAATATCATTGATGTCTTGGCACATGTATGTGATACATTTCTTGGTGATCTTGGTACATGTTTAATGCATATGTTGGCATATGATAGAGACATATATTTGGTACATTGTTAGATGCATATATTGGGGATGTTGGACATATGGTTTGAGAGATGTTCTTGGTGATCTTGGAATATGATCTATGTGAGATGATCTAGTTTCATTGAGGTTGATGTATCAGTGTCAGTGACAGGTCATTATATCAATGGTAGTGACATGTGGATGACAGTGAAAATAATAGTTTCAGTGACAGGTTGATTATCAATATCAATGATAGTGGAAATTACATATTGAGTCATTATTTATATTTTAGGGTGGAAGGACAGGGCAGGGAAAGGGGGTCATAAGTGATAGATTGAGTCTTCGTTTATATTTTAGGGCAGAAGGATGGAGAAATGAAAGGGGTTCATAGCCTCCTTCCAGTTGGTGATAGAGAATATAGTGAGTTGGAGCTTCCTTCAAGTTGGACCCTATAAATTAGGGGGTTATATCCTCCTTCCGATTGGAGACAGATAATTCAGGGATTTGGATATTCCTTCAGGTTGGAGCCTATAAATCAGGGGTTCGTAGCCTCCTTCTAGTTGGAGTTGGAGAATTCAGGGATTCGTAGCTTCTTTCAGGTTGGAGCCTGTAAAAAGGGGGTTGGAGCCTCCTTCTAGTTGGTGTTGTAGAATTTGGAATTTGGAATTTGGTGCTTCCTATGAATGTAATCGTTTGATATATAAGAAATCATTTCGTGGTTTTCTCCCATTTGGGTTTACATGTAAATTATGGTGTATTGTGTATCTGTGGTTATTTTTTATGCATTGTTTATTGGTACTACTCATGATGTATTGAATGAAATCATACTCGATAACATGTTTTAATTAAAATTGGTAAAAAGTGTTCAATGTTGATTCACCCCCCCTCTCAGTATTGGTGAATATTCCAACAATTGGTATCATAGTGGGTCCTTAAGAATCAGTCTAACCACGGGAAGGTAGATCATGGAGAATGGATACTTAGATAACGAAATACCAATTTTTGATGGTCAGAATGGTCAGAAATATGATATATGGAGCATAAGAATGAAAAAAATTCTACATGCACGAGGATTTGACGTTTGAAAACCAATTGTTACAGGATACACCACTTCAAAGAAACTGAAGACTACAACCTAGAAGGAATTAAAAAGAAATGACAAAATAACAATGGATTTCATCCTGGAAGGATTACCTAATCTGTTAAAAAACAAATTGGGGAAATGTTCATCATCCAAAGAACTTTGGGATAAGCTACATAATATCTATTTTAAGGAATATCATCTTTTCACAGAGCCAAAGCATGGGTAATACCCTTGTTTCCCCTAGCTTGTAAACATAATTATATTTGGATAAAATACTGTGGACAGACCTGTTATGACAATTTTGGAAAAGAAAATGAACCTTGTTATTATATATATATATATATATATATTCATGTTATTAAATAAAAATGGAAGATTGTGGCATAACTATTGAAAGGAGGTGGCTAGTATGGATCATGATGCATGAGAGGGGATGGCAAGGTGAACCAATGATGTTTGAGATGAACCTGTGTTGTTTGTTACTCCTTCTCTGGCCACTTATTGGGGTGACCCAAGTTCAGATCTGAACAACTTCCAACAAATCCCTCTAAAACTATCGGCCCTCCTGGTAAACCAGAAGGTAACACAACACACAGAGTGTACTGCACAGTCTCACCCGAGATAGTTTTATGGGTGACTACAATGATTAAATGATTTCAGGCTAGGAAATAGTTGGGATCTAAGATCCTATTTTATCTTCTTAATCCTTGATCTAGTTGTTCTTTCTATTCTTTTTACTATTCATTTACCTGTTAAGTCTATGCATGCATTCTAACAATTATAACATATAACAGATCTCATAGAATCATCCATTCATAGCCTAACTACTTATAAAATGTAAACATGCAATCAATAACATCACATAACACGAGTATTACTGTGGTTCACCCCTCTTGGGCTACGTCCACAAAGATCTAGCTCTTAGGCTCATTTATTATGGTTCTGTAATATATATGGTGCTGCACACACTACAAATTCTGATCATATAATCACAAAACCAATTCCACAATCCCTATGAGACTGACTAGATCACACTAGGATCATTATCATGCAATCTAAACCTAGGGATATAGTTGCTTGACTCTTCTACCTCTCAACAAATTACAAAATTGGTATTAGATCTTATAATAGTTTCCTTTTTCTGAACATTACAAAACTTAACACCCCCTACCTAGACCTCCTAGGTACTTATATATACTAATTCTCATCTCAATAGCTGTTAAATTCTCTTACAAAAACCTTAAACCTAATGTGGTTAGGTTTCCCTACACGCATGCCATGCATGATTTCCTCGCATGTGTTTCTTTTCCTATTTTTTCGGTGTCTCTTTTCCTTTGTTTTCGTCGCTTTTTTTCCTTTATTTTTGGTGCTCTCCCTTGTTTCCAGATCTTCTTTAATTCCTTCAAAACTTCTTCGATTTCTCCCAAAATTGGCCTGCACCAATAGGCCCCCAACACTAACATTGTGACTCATCCCGAGTGACTCATGGACTCCAGTATATTTCATTGCATGTGCCAGTGCATCATACATATCTGCTATCTGATGGAATTCATGCACGTGTATCGGGCGTACAGATCTATCCTATAGCTAGAAGATCAAATTGAATTTGGTTACTCTTCTCGGTCATGGCCTCTACCACTTGCACAATGACTCATGGTTGTAATATCTCCCCCCCCTCCAATCCTATCCATTCGATGTGCACTTTCATTGCGTCAATATCCACGACTAGCTGCTCTACCTTTTCCTGTAAGGGCTCCAAATGAGTCTGTATTTCCATCTTCTGCGCCTGTACTGTCTTTTTCTCTACCTGTAGGTTCTTCATTTCTGCAGTAGTCTTGATCTTCTATGGTAGTGAAATTGTCCTCTTTTTCTTCTTGACATCTTCCATTGTCCCATGCAATTTATCTTCCTACCCCTGTAGCTCTTGTAGGATCCCATCCTCTAGTATTTGTGTCCATAACTGGTCGCTCTTTTCTAACTTCTCTGTCATTCTATGTATATTCTGCATGATGTTCTCTACAGATACTGTCGCATATTGTTCTCTTTGTTCTCTGATATCTGGAGGAGTAGTAGGTATGACGCGCTCCTCCAGTTCCTTGATCTGGTCTTGTATTGTTGCAAATTATACACTATCTTTCTCATCTTCTATTCTGAAGACACTCCCTCTGATTCTTCATTGTATGAGATGGATTGAAATACTACATGTATCTGGTTTTGTATCTTGTCCACTTTTTGATGCACCATATTTTTCACCTTCCCTTCTTGGTTGATGACTTCCTTTAGTATAGTATTCTCCTCTTGCGCTATCTGTAAATTCATCGCGTCAGATCTTTCTCTAGACTGAATCTCATGTGCGATGCTGACCTGTAACTTATATAGTGCCTTTGTTAGAATCTTGGGAAAATCCAAGTCCAATGTCTCAATGTATTTTAAGAGCTTCTGAGTTGTCTCCTCATCAACAAATAAAATCTTAGGTGTTAATATAAAGTTGGCTCTCCCCTGCACTATGATCTCCATTATTTCTTGAGCAGAGACTCCTTCCTTATCTTTCATTGGTGTGTCCTTCTATTAACACGTATCTTCAACTACTCCAGTGTGGTTTTTACCTCATGTAATTGGTCCAAAATCAAAGCCCTATGATTCTCATAATTTTCCCACACCTATGACAGTCGATCTTCCACTTTCGTGGCTATCAACTCCACATCATCTGTTGTTAGTGATGTTTCCATTGGTTTTCTGTGGGCTTTTTCCTTCTTCCTGGAGCCTCTTGATTTCTCCCTTGTTCTCTTTATTTAGGCCTATGATGGTTTAGATTCCTCGGGAATATTTGTATCCATGCCTGTATCCTGCACCATTTCTTCCTCCATAGATACCTCTGGTACCTCTGTTTGTACTTCTTCTACGCGCACCTATTCTATTGTTCCTCTTGGTGCCTGCAGTGTGCACGATGGTCCTTGTGTAGAACTACACTGTGATTTATTATTTGTATTTCTTTTCTTTTGTATGGGACTGCTTCCCCCCTCTTGACGTTGTGTTGTCTTCTTCTTTTTTCTCGCACTGTTTGTGCATGTCTTCTGCATAGAGACTGTTCTTTCCTGCGACCTAGTTTGTCCTCCTGGCACCATCTTTGGGATCATTGGTGTTTTCCACTCTTTAGACCACTCCTCGACCTCCATCTAGATATCTTGCGTCATCACATAGTAATTCAACTTTAGCCACTCTTTGGATGGATCCCTCTTTGCTTGTAGCCACATACTATGGTGCGATGCTTAGAAATTCACTATCTTTCCAAACTCCTAAACAGTTTCCGGGGAAATTCTCCATGTGTTTGCCAACTTGTTCTAGATCTCCGTTAAGTACAAAACAAATATGTCACTGTTGATTTTATTTTCCTTGGGATATGCTATGCTTCGGAAGAGACATGTAGTGCTCTACACCACACTTTCCTATCCTATGTAGGAACACATTGTATGTGGGTTCTTGCCATCCCACCAATGCAATAAGGATGAGTAACAACGAATAGTGGAACTCAGAGCCCCAATATTGTGTGTCCTTGCAATGTTCCAAGAAGGATTTTAGTACATAAGGGGCCCAACTCATCGAGCTCCCCTTTGTGCACTGCGCTACAAATACTACTATGCTTGTGAGTACCTCCTCCTTTCTACACTTGCGCATTATATTGCAACCTAAAAATCTCGTTTCAAATCTCGTCGTAGGATCGTTTATGTCACTAATCCTGATTCCCCTATTACCTCTCTCCACACCATACTTTGCTTTGATTTCATAATAAATGGCCTTTTCCTTTATTTTTTCTTCTAAATGCTTCTTTGGCTTCTCCCTATCCATGGGTAGCCTCGTGATTGCTGTGATCAAATCAACATTGATAGGCATTGTCCTATCCATCCATAAAATCCCTACATGCACCCTTGCTACGAGTTTCTTGACACATCCATTGATGTGTTTACCGCACCCAAAGTGCGGTATATCCAGTAAATTCATTATACTTGTGTTGTAGAGCCCTAGGATCCACTACGCAGGCTCCAATAGTGGCACGCCTGATTGGCCTTCTCCCCTTCTCTCCAAATAATTTTGTGGCACTAAGTCTAGGAATTTTACTCTGTCAGCCACATCATGGTTGGAGTATCTTATGGTATCTACTCCTCCCGCCATTGCATCATCGAACTTCACTCCTTTGAGGATCTTAGGAATCATTATGGCCAATTATGCCTATTCACGATATCTTCCTTGTGCATTGCTCTCTGCTCGCACCTTTTTCTTCCCTTGTGGGGATGATACCGCATCTTCTAGTATGGCCTTGCATTATGTTTCATGGTCTACTTCTAGTTCTAGGCCCTGTTCTAGACCCTGCTGAGTCGAATCTATGGCTTTTTCTTCCTACTGCATCCTTTTTCCCTAGACATGTCAGGTTTTTGTCCTTTTTGTTTCCTCCTTTGGCTTTCCGACCACTTGTGCTGGGTTTTGTTCCTCCTCGATATCTATGGTAGTCGGTGTTATAAACCTAATTTGCACCATACATGCTTACTTGGCATCAGGCCATCTTAGATCCATTCTTTGCCAAAACATTGTTGAACAACTCTTTAAAAAACCTCTTTTATAAGGGCCCACATGCCCTACTCCATTACTGCACACGTGTACATGCTAGCTGACCTAAAACAACCCACGTGTACCTACAAAAGAACGAAAAAAGGAAAGTTGCCGACATAACACACAACTTTGGGTGAGTTAACTGAATCTTTCGGCCATGCATGGCCGAGGGTTCATCCAAATACCTAGCTTCTTCTAGCCTATAAAATAAGGGTTAGGGGTCCCATTTGGAAGAGGAGAATAAGAGTAAATAAACTCTACCCAATTGCACATTCCCATTGTCCCAACCCTTTAGCCATCCTTGTGCAAAGAGAGATACAAAGAAAAGAAGTTGGAGGACATTTGAAGAGGAGCCCAGGATCAGGTTCACAGAGCAGTGGTCGGTCTCGACATTGTAAGTTGATTCAGTAAAGTTAATAATAAAGAAATTCTTTTCCTATCCCACTATATGAGTTCTTCATAGTTTAGTGAATATATGTTTGAATCTCTAACCCATTAATCTGTAGAACAAATGCATGTAGAGTTTGTTGATTTTTTTTTATGCAGGTCAGTCTTGGGAGGATAGCTGCTAACAAGTGATCAAGTGTGAAGAAGGGTCAAAATCGAATGTTCAGAACAAGGTATGTTCGTTTAACCATGTATTTTCTTAAAAGAAATGGGGATTAGGTCTGAGACGACGGTAGAAAGTAGGATTCTTTCGGTTTTATCTGCATGCATAATATAACCCTAAATGCTAGTCCGTAGGGGGATTTCCCACCACAACAGAATTGGCGACCATACTGGGGAAGTCTCTAGGGTTCCTGGGAATATTTTTGGGTATTTTTAAAAGACTGGTTTTCTTTCCTGTTTTT
>SNQJ01S0002226.1:269403-324369 GCA_010110895.2 Picea sitchensis
CTTGCACACATATGAAAGAACATTCACATAAACATGTAAATACATTTTTTGCACACATGATCCATAAGACACAAAAGACATAAAAACCATATATAATATCATAAAGTAACCAGAGTACACAGATGGATGCAAGCGCCTCAAAAATATGACCAATAATGAGTCACGGGGCTTATGACCTCAAAAAATATACGCAAGTAGTGCTCGTGGCACGTAAAAATGTCTAGCTAAGGTCAGGGCCTATGGGCCCTGTTATACTGATCCACAGCGTTGGCTAAACGCTGAAACAACCGGACCCACATCCGTGGTGCCCCCACTACATGAGGCTGCATAGATGGTGGCAGGTCCTCAATCTCTTCCATAGGGACCGTGCGAGTGAGAACAGTAAAGTTCCACTCGACTCGTCTCAATACCCTCTCATCCTCCCTGGTTGGAAGATCTCCTGCTACTGTTGGTCCCGCTGTGGCGGCAGGTGCGGCCCCTGGCCGAGGATGACACCTGTTCCTCGCATAGTCAGCCGGTCGTACTGGTCCCACATCTGCACACAATGAACAAATATCCGTCAAATACTCTGGTATAACAAAAAAAAAATGATATATATAACAAAAACAACATAAAAATTACATATGTTTAACCAAAAAAAACTACAAAGGTGGAGACTTACCCATCTCCCCTCGCTCCTCACCAGAAGGTTTTGGTATCTCAGGGTCTCTTGAGAAATCAATCCCGACATAGGGGTAATCCTCTATAACCGGGATCTGTAACGACAACCATGCGAATAAGTCATCGTCGAAGGACTCATTGGTCCTTCCGCCACCCTGTCGTCGCAGTAATACTGTCCATCTACACATAGCAGGCAGAGAGGCCCGATGTCCTCATACCATTACTTGAGGACTAAAACTCGGAACTCTCTCAAAAAATAATGAGCACAGAATGGTCCCAAACCCAAAGTTCCTCTGTGTCCGCAAACGACAATCTATCAACTGCCTCTTCATACACTCAAGCAATGTGGTACTCCAATCAAAAATTTGTGCATTTAAGCACTGGACTACACAGTTCATCTATGCAAGGGACACCTGATGTAGAGCCACAAAACCAATGATTCACCCAATAAGCAACACTATTGCATGTAGCGATAAGTTAGTGATATTTCTTATGGGCACCTGCGAGCTCGAGTGGTCTGTATCATCTGCACAGTATAGAACTATCAATTCCGCTATGTTATGCAGCCCCGAAGGAAAATTCCGAAAGTGTACTGGTTCCCCTCTCCAGGAGAGGCCAGTCAAAAAATAAATGTCCTCGGTCGTGGGCACCAGTGACTTCCCCTCTAACATGAATTCCTCTGCATCCAGATGCTAGTAGTCAACCAAGGCATTCAGTAGCCTAGGTTGTGCTCGCATAAAAGAACATAGGAAAAACTTGAGTAACCCACATTGCATAAAAGAAACCACAACATTGGGGTCTTCCCTGACCAACTCACTAACCTCTTCATGCTCTCTTTCTCTCCAGTGGACATACATCCTGCAAAACAACAAGGTTCAGGAGGGTTAACCCTTGATTTTTAAGCCTTTTTCATTCAATAAAGGGGTCCACGCGGGCTGTAATAGTGACAGTCGCGTGTGCATGCATGTAGAGTTTACTCTGCCCAAATGTACATGTGGCCTGTCCTGAGATAGCCCGCGTGGACCTAGGGCCGACTTTTTAAAGGTCAACACCCCCCCCCCAAAATGAAACCTAAAGCAAAAATAAAGACTTAAAATGCAAGATAGGAGAGTTTGTACTTACTTGGTCCAGACAGAAGTTTGTTTCGTCCACCGTAACTCCCGAAATCACCGCTTTTGACAAAGAGGGTTTTTTGGCTTCAGAGTCAATTTCCAAATCAACAATGGTGATAATGAGCTGCCAACTTCTATTTATAGACTTTTTGGCCTCTTTTTGCCACTTTTTTGGCCTCCCTTATCATTTTCTTTAAACCAAAAACTATTTAGAGTGATTCAGGAGTTGCATGGGAGGGATATGATCGGGTATCGAGACAGTTTTTTGGAGTTTTGGGTAATTTTCGATGGTCTGTGAATTTTTTTTTCCGAAGATCAACTTGAGCATGTAGGTTAGGTTTCTACCCTAACTTTTGTATCTCGTTGTCTTTTTCCTTTTCCATAGGATCGATCCCATCAGGTTGCGACATAGATCCATCATAGCTACTTTAGAAGTGTCGCGACTTGGTGGTAGATCTTACCAGAACATGGATTCCCTAGGTAGATCCTAGTTGCATTATGGTATCCATGCTGTCTCTAATCACTACAGGCTCGAGAGTCCTTGTAGTTTTTCTTGATTATGAGTTTGAGCCTCATTTGCATGATTCCTTTTCACTCTTGACCTCACCCTCAGGACTCCTAAAATATATAATGGGTCTTATTTTAATCCCTTTTCAGACCCTCTAAACATGAAAATATTGTCGAGTGATCTTGTGGCCTTTCACGCTCATTAAACTGAAATTTGAAGTCACGTCTGTTCAGCGGTAGTTTACCCCTTTTTTAGTCCGGACGGTCAACTGTACGAACAAAGGTATACTCTATGGAACTTCATTTCTCTAGAAGAGTACTCTCAGGTATCATTTTACCCCTTTTTTCGGGCCTGAGGGACTAAATTTACGAAAAAGGAACCCCCACAGAGTCAATAGTTAAGCTCTTTTCAGACTCCCTAAAATTGAAAAGATCGTCGAGTGACCTTATTCTCTCACACTCATTAAACTGGCCCAAAAGAACATTCCTAGCGGAGTCCATAGTTAATCTTTTTTCAGACTCCTTAAAAATGAAAAAATGGTCGAGTGATCTTGTCTTTCTCACACTCGTTAAAATGCTTTTGAATAGATGTCTTGTCGGTGCTAGTTTACCCCTTTTTCGAACCGACTAGACTATATTCGAAAAATGTACCCCAATGGAGTTTCCTTTTATGTTTTTTCAGACTCTCTAAATATGAAAAACCACCGAGCTTACCTTCTTTGGGCTCGTTAAACTTACATCGAAGGACGTTACCATTGTGTGTTTTGTTAACCGCATTTGCATACCTTATATGCTAGCCTTGTAGCACTTTGCTTCTGCATCTTAACACCCTTGGCCCCCAGAGGATTTTTCATGAGTATCATTATTCTGAACATCAGTCTTGTCCTTACTCCTTGAACTTGTATGTTTGTAACACTTGTTCCTCCATTGCAACGTAGCATTATTTTATTCATTTTTCCAAAACTATTAAAAAAAGACAAAAAAAATCAAATATACCCCAAAAATAGGAAGGGAAAAGTATTTTCTTTATTGGAAGCATAATAAGTCGCCCTTGGATAAATCACATCTGTTCGTTTGTTCGTCAAACTATTGGATGTAATATGACCATAGGAAGTTGTTCTCACTACATAGAGTTGTGTCCTCCTCCATTTGGTTATTCTTCCAAACATATGGAGAGTTTGTGTTGCCTCCTGCTTCGTAAACTTATGATTAATGCCATGCTACCTGAGTCTCATCATTTTTCGTGCTATTGTCCGAGGGAAGTTTCTACCAAGCCTGAGTCAGCCCCTCTGCAATTTGTCTCTTTCCCTCATACCCGACCATCCTAAACATCGAATCAAGTCTTTGTTCGAAATCAATGAAGCCTTCAGTTTGATCGTCAAGATTCTCTAGTCCATGACCGACGAGCCGTCAAGGACCTCTGGGAAGTGAAGTCATACACTCATATTACACTCCTACCCAAGTTTTGAATATTTTGAAGTTGTTGCTTGAGCTCTGAAGACCTCATCTCCAGCCATCAGGCCGTATCAACTTCTAGAAGATGGATACTCTAAATGTATATCTTTTTGATTTCAAGATGTAGCCCCGCTGTGTATTGTTCGCGGATACACTTTATATAGTTATTTGACATGGATCTACAGTGTATTTGGTTGGTATCCATGATTCTATCTTATAATGAGCATGGGTATGCCCGCCTCGGTGAGACATTTGTTATTTTGCAGATGATGCCTCTCAGTTCCTGGTCCTTGGGCTCACTTGTTCAGCACATTAGTAAAGATTGGTAATGTATTTCGGCCATCAGATGCTCTTCTTCCCTCACACATTAGGGGGAATCTATTATAACCCTAATTTGCACCATACATGCTTACCTGGAATCAGGCCATCTCAGATCCCTTCTTTTCCAAAACATTGCTGAACAACTCTTTAAAAAACCTCTTTTATAAGGGCCCACGTGCCCTACTCCAGTACTGCATGTGTGTACACGCTAGATTACCTAAAACAACCCGTGTGTACCTACAAAAGCATGAAAAAAGGAAAGTTGTCGACATAACACACAACTTTGGGTGACTTAATTGAATCTTTCGGCCATGCATGGTCGAGGGTTCGTCCAAATACCTAGCTTCTTCTAGACTATAAAAGAAGGGTTAGGGGTCCCATTTGGAAGAGGAGAATAAGAGTAAAGAAACTCTACCCAATTGCACATTCCCATTATCCCAACCCTTTATCCATCCTTTGAAGAGGAGCCCAGGATTAGGTTCACGAAGCAGTGGCCGGTCTCGACATTGTAAGTTGNGATACCATACATGCAGAGGAGCCCAGGATTAGGTTCACGAAGCAGTGGCCGGTCTCGACATTGTAAGTTGATTCAATAAAGTTAATAATAAATAAATGATTTTCCCATCCCACTATATGAGTTCTTCATAGTTTAGTGAATATATGTTTGAATCTCTAACCCATTAATCTATAGAACAAATGCATGTAGAGTTTGTTGCTTGTTTTGTACGTAGGTCAGTCCTGGGAGGATAGCTACTAACAAGCGATCAAGCGTGAAGAAGGATCGAAATCGAACATTCGGAACAAGGTATATTCGTTTAACCAAGTATTTTATTAAAATAAATGGGGATTAGGTCTGGGATGATGGTAGAAAGTAGGATTCTTTCGGTCTTATCTGCATGCATAATATAACCTTAAATGCTACTCCATAGGGGGATTTCCCACCACAACAGTTTGCTCATACTTTAGTGTGTGAATATCATCCACATCCATGACTGTGGGCATCTCTTGTGTCCATGTTACCTGAGAACTACTTCTCGTGTTCCACCCGGTTCTACTCGGCACTCCGACTCTCGGTGGTGACATTCTGCTGAATTCAAACTGTGGACCAAAAATATCCACTTGTTGTTATCACTTCACACTCTTTTGCACACAACTCTCACTCTTCATTCTTCTCCTTAATGAAAAAATGAAAATGACCACATTTCCCCCCTTTTTCAACTTTATAGCGGGATGACGAAATGATAGCTATGTCACACTAACAGTTTTCACTTTTTCACTTTTTCCTGCGTGCTCCATTTTTCATGTCTATCATGCCAAGTTTTGTGGTGTAGACCCTCCCCCTCTAGGGCTGCACGAACTCCCGATCTAGGATCGTTCAAACACTTGAGTTGAATTAACTCTTTGGCTCCCTGCTAGAACCCAATATACTTTATCACAGGTCCCTCTTTCTCCAAAGTGCGGGTCCTCTTAACCCCGCATCTCTCTTATTGGCCCTTTGAAGAAAGTTGGCGGTGACACTCGCTCTCCATGCCAGACCCTTTCTATCACGTGACCTCAAGCTATGTCCTGGGGTTAAACAACAAAAAGCGCTTCAGGCTTCATCTTCGGCTTTTCCCATGACAACCGACTCTTATGTTCTTGAAATTCGAATCACCGAACTCAAACGACACGAGGATCAACGGTCCCCGTCCCTCCTTCCAATCGATGGCTACAATCTATTTAGACTCTGGCCTTTAGGAGTCTCTCGCTATCCTCCTTGGATATTTCCCGGAGTACTATTCCTCCAAATCATGCGGATCCATTCCACATGTCCCTTCTAGATCTAACAGTTTGGATTCAAACCGCACTTCGTGACTTCCCGAAGATTTTTGTTTTCCCTTAGCAAACCTTCTGGAGCTCCAAATCCCATATCTCCTGATCTTCCGCCATCTGTCTCCTCCCAACGATGGACGATTTTATGGTATTTGGAACTTCAGCAAGTCCTCGACCCTCTTGCACACTTAGCACAATTTTTGCCCGAGACTTAGATTGTTCTCAACCTTTCCTCTGCACTCCGTGCAGACTTATGCATTGTTCTTTTCTAGGACTTTTCTTGGCTTGAAAACCTTCAAGGTTCTCTATTCTCCCGCATCCTTCCGAAGACTTTCTGGTGCTCTCCTGGAAACTCGACGCTCTTCCTCCTGAGCTTGTAATATGAACTTACAGTATCCTTGGCACACTCCTTGCACTTGGCTAAGCCTTCTGATGGATTCTCCCTGAGCCCTTTCAAGAAGTCTTGAGGCATCTCCTTTCCTTGGTCAATGCACTCTTGAAAATCCTTCCTTCCTTAGAGTGTTCAACAAACCTGGGGTTCTCTAAACACTTCCAACACTCTAGAATCTGTTTCTCCTATGTGCACTCACACTTTCTCTATGTCCTCCTAGAATATTATTACAGAGTATTCAATAAATCTGCATTGTTCTTTATCCCACACAACCTTTCTTCCCAAGGTATTCAAAAACCTTGAAATTCCCTTTCGGGTCTGTGAATTATCCTGGTGCTCTCTCCTGGCAGCTTCTCTTCTGACTTGAATGAGTTTAGACACACACTCCTTGCATTGCCTCACATAGTTTCAACTCTCTATCGTGCACTCCTTGCACTTAGCCTTGGGAACCAGACTTAATTCAACACACTCACAGATAGAAGACTATAATTCTATCCCTGCAGATAATTTATAACATACATCTATAGAATATACACATACAAATGGCATTCACAACTAAACATCCATTACACAAAAATTAACAAACAGGTAAATCTGTTCCTTTTCTATTAATGGTGGAATGCCCATTACAATACATGAGTTCGAACTGCAACTGAGTCTTGTCTCTCTATGTTTTTCCCCACACTACTCTGTACTAGGTAATAATAAAAGGGTTTATACAAGAGGGGCTCGATGAGCTTCCCTCCAAGCTAATCTAGTGGTGTCTAATCACCATTCAAAATACTTGACTAATGAGGTAGATTACAATGATGGAAATCTGATCCGAATCGGATGCAGATCCCTCCTATCATCAACCACTTAATGGCGACCTCATCTACATCTTGTGAGAAGTCACAACTTGGCTCTACCAACTTGTCAGCATTGATTGCATTAATAACGTTTTAGATTTTTGAAGGAAAAATGAGAGGGCGACACCTCCCCCTTCCTTGAATGTGCACCACTCATTCTAATTAGTTGGTTCTTGCTGAGGTGGAGCGATGCTCCTGTATCATTCTCCATGGCTACGAAAATTCATGAGCTCATGCTCATGAGCTTCCCAACTCTGTTGAAATCCTCCTGGATCCCAAAATTTCTCCTAGAGATATCCTTCTGCTCCCCTGCTTCTCTTTTGTTGTTGCTTCTACATCTTCCCTGCTGCTTGTGTAGGTTCTTTTATGTTCAACTTCTCCTTGTTGACTGCTTCCTATGTTGATCTCAAAATCAACCTCCTTATATCCTCTACAGCTTCTTCCAGCTGCTTCATCAGCTGGTTCCTCTTGTGAAATATACTTGACTACAAATCTTCATGCTTCTCTATGGGTAGATCGTCCTGATCCCCCATGATGATTTCATCCCTTGTGGTGCTAACTGGCCACTCTGATGCAGACTCCAATTCTAGAGTCTCACCATTGAATTGTTGTTCATCTACCTCCTTTGATAGACAAATCCCTGTCAGTTCTTCGGCTAGTATAATTCCATCTCCCTCCAATGACAACTCGTGATGGCATGTTTCTTATAGCATGGCTATCTCATGGTAGCCACCTTCAGGTTCCATATTATCCAACCAATCCTCCAGTGCCTTTAAATCCATCTCCCACTGAGTGAGTAAATCAACTAGGTGCTCCTCTCTTGTTGGGGTAGAATTCAATACATTCTCCTTCTCCTCCATGACAGTCTCTTCTCACTCTGTTGAATCTGCAACACCTATGCTAGCCTCTTCTCAGTTTCTTGGCAGGAATATCTAGATTCCCCTAATGACCAGAACGCTCCCCTGATCTATCTCCTCTATGATGGAAGTTTTTAGATTATCATCATATTCATTCATGTGGCTTGAAGTTCCACATTCATCCTCATATGGATGAGGACTTTCTTCCTCCTCTCCATCTGTAAACACCCTCTGCTTACGTGAACTCTCAGCCAAGCTCATCTCTTCTCCCTTGCCCATTTGGAAAATCGGGATGTCTCCTATTCCCTCTTGGAAGTCTACGAGATCAACTGATCCCTTCTCATTTCCCACCTGGAAACCTATGAGACCTCTACCGGATCTCTTTCCCTTGCCATTGAGGTTTTTGACATATCTAAACCACCTTTTCAATGCATGTTGCTACCTCCTAGTCAACAACTTCCGAACAGGACACTTAGTCATCCTTTTCAAAGTCCACTCGTACCTCCAATGTACCTTTGCTTCCTGCTACATCTTAAATGATGGCCTCTCCATCTCCACTCAGATTTCACTGATTTCCTTGTCCATTTCTTCTTTTCTTTTATGTGAGCAGTCTTCTCCTCGACCATGCTTATGACCTCTAGCGACCATCTTGTTTCACCTACAGCCTACCTAGATGTTTACCATTTGTTGAACACCTTGCAACAATTTCCACAGAGCATCTCACTATGTCTTCCTTGCCTACATAAATCAATTTTTTTCTCTGATACCACCTAGTGCAGAACCTCCCCCTTTGGGGTTGCGTGACCTCCCGGTCTAGGATAATTCAAACAACTGAGTCAAATTGACTCTTTGGCTCCCTGCAGGAACACATTATACTTTATCACAAGTCCCTCTTTCTCCAAAGTGCGGGTCCTCTTGACCCCACGACTCTCTTCTTGGCCCTTTGAAGAAAGTTGGTAGGGATACTCACTCTCCATGCTAGGCCCTTTCTATCATGTGACCTCGGGCTGCGTCCCAGGGATAAATGAAAAAAAGTGCTTCAGGCTTCATTTTCAACTTATCCCATGACAACCGACTCTTATGTTCCTGAACTCCGAATCATCGAACTCAAATGACACGAGGATCAACGGTCCCCATCACTCCTTCCGATCGATGATTATGATATATTTAGACTCCAGCCTTAGAGAGTCTCTCACTATCCTTCTCGGATATTTCCCAGAGCACTATTCCTCTGAATCGTTCGGATCGCTTCCAGCGTCCCTTCTAGATATAACAGTCTGGATTCAAACTACTCTTCACGACTTCTGAAGATTTTTGTTTTCCCTTGGAAAACCTTCCAGAGTTCCAACTCCCAGATCTTCTGATATTATACGACCTGTCTCCTCCTGATGATGGAAAATTTTAAGGTCTTCAAGACTTGGGAAAGTCCTCAACCCTCTTGCACACTTAGCACAATTTCTTCCTGAGACTTAGACTGTTCTCGACCTTTCCTCTGCACTCATTGCACACTTCTACGCTGTTCTTTTCTGTGACTTTTCTCGACTTGAAAACCTTCAAGTTTCTCTGTTCTCCTATGCACTTTCGCAGACTTTCTGTTGCCCTCCTAGAAACTCGACGCTCTTCCTCCTAAGCTTGTAAGATGAACTTACAGTATCCTTGGCACGCTCCTTGCGCTTGGCTAAGCCTTCTAATGGATTCTCCCTGAGCCCTATCAAGAAGTCTTGAGGCATCTCCTTTTCTTGGTCAATGCACTCTTGAAAATCCTTCCTTCCTCAAAGTGTTCAAAAAACCTGGGGTTCTCTCAACGCCTCCAACACTCCAGAATGTGTTACTCTTATTCACACTCGCACTTTCTCTATGCCCTCCTGGCAGAGTATTCAGTAACTTTTCACCGTATTTTCTCCCACACAACCTTTCTTCCCAAGGTATTCAACAACCTTGAAATTCCCTTCCGAGTCTGTGAATTATCCCGGTGTTCCCTCCTGGCAGCTTCACTTCTAACTCAAATGAGTTCAGACACGCACTCCAACTTGCGTTGGCTCACAAAGATTAAACTCTCTGTCATGCACTCCTTGTCCTTAGCCTTGAGAACCGGACTTAATCCAACACACTCATTGATAGAAGACTATGATTCTATCCCTGCAGACGATTTCTAACATACATATACAACATATATGCATATGAATGACATTCACAACTAAACATCCATTACACAAAAATTAACAAATAGAAAAATTTGTTGCTTTTTTATTAATGGTGGAATGTCCGTTATAATAGATGAGTCTGAACTGAAACTGAGTCTTGTCTCTCTATGTTTTCCCCCACACTACTCTCTATTGGGTAATAATACAAGGGTTTATACAAGAGGGGCTTGATGAGATTCCCTCGAAGCTAAGCTAGTGGTGTCTAATCACCATTCAAAATGCCTGACTAATGAGGAAAATTACAATGATGGAAATCTTATCTGAATTGGATGCAGATCCCTCCTACCATTAGCCACTTAATGGTGACCTCATGTACATCTTGTGCAAAGGCACAACTTGGCTCTACCAACCTGTCAACATTGATTGCATTAATCACATTTTATATTTTCGAAGGAAAAATGAGAGGGTGACACCTCCCCCTTCCTTGAATGTGAACCACTCATTCTAATCAGTTGGCACTTGCTGAGGTGAAGCGATGCTCATGTATCATTCTCCACGGCTACGAAAATTCATGATCTCCTACTCATGAGCTTCCCAACTCTATTTAAATCCTCTTGGATCCCAAACTTTCTCCTAGAGCTATCCTTCTACTCCTCTGGTTCGCTTCTATTGTTGCTTCTGCATCTTCCCTACTTCTTGTGCAGGTTCTTTTTTGTCCAGCTTCTCATTGCTGACCTCTTCTTCTGTTGACCTCAACATTAGCCTCCTTATCTCCTCTACGACTTCTTCCAGCTGCTTCATCGGCTGGTTCCTCTTGTGAAGTATGCTCGGCTGCAACTCTTCATGCTGCTCTATGGGTAGATCATCCTGATCCCCCATGCTGCTTTCATCCCTTGTGGCACTGATTGGCCACTTTTCTACAGAATCCAATTCCATATTCTTGCCACTGAATTGTTGTTCATATACCTCCTCTAACATACTAACCCCTGTCAGTTCTTTGGCTAGTCTAATTCCTTCTCCCTCCAATGGAAACTCATGCTGGCATGTTTTTTTATGGCATGGATATCTCATGGTAGCCACCTTCTTGTTCCATATTGTCCAACCAATCCTCCAATTCCTTTAAATACATCTCCCACTGAGTGAGTAACTCAACTGGGTGCTCCTCTCTCATTGGGGTAGACTTCAGTACCTTCTCCTTCTTCTCCATGACAGTCTCTTCTCATTATCCTTCTGTTGCATCTGCAACACCTGTGCTAAACTCTCCTCAGTTTCTTGGCAAGAATATTTGGATTCCCCCAATGACCATTATGCTCCCCTGATCTCTCTCCTTTGTGATGGAATTTTTTAACTTGCCATCATCTTCATTCATGAGGCTTGCAGTTACACATGCATCCTCATATAGATGAGGCCTTTCTTTCTCCTTTCCATCTGTAAACACCCCCTGCCATGGATGATTTTAGGGGATAAATTTCCCTCATGGGATAATTTTCCACGGTTTTTCCCAAAACAATATTCGCTATTCTAAAAATGATTCTCCCAAATTCTATAGGCTAAAATTATTTTATCTCAAAAATCACCAAATTTTTATACAAAATATATAAAATCCTTATAAATTTGAATATTTTTTACAAAAATATCGCCAAACATTTATAGTTGGTATATGAATGATTAGTAAGATTCGCCAAGGTTTCTACATTTTTAAATAAATTTCTATTCTTAAAATCATCCCTTCCCCCTGCTGACATGAACTCTCGACTGAGCTCATCTCTTCTCCCTTGCCCATTTGGAAAATTGAGGTGTATCCTCTTCCCTCCTGGTAGTCTTTGATATCAACTGATCCCTTCTCATTGCCCACCTGGTAACCTATGAGAGCTCTACCAGATCTCTTTCCCTCACTATTGAGGTTTTCGACACATATCAACCACCTTTTCAACAAATGTTACTGCCTCCTGGCCAACAACTTCCAAACATGCCACTTAGCCATCCTTTTCAAAGTCCACTTGTACCTCCAGTGTACCTTTTCTTCCTGCTACATCTTAAATGATAACCTCTCTATCTTCGCTCAGATTTCACTGAGTTCCTTGTCCATCTCTTCTTTTCTTTTCTGCGGGCAATTTTCTCCTCGACCACACTTATGACCTCCAGTGGCCATCTTGTTTCACCTACAACCTACCTGGTTGTTTACCATATGCTTCAAACCTTGAAAAAATTTCCACAGAGCATCTCACTATGTCTTCCTTGCCTACATAAATCAATTTTGTGCTCTGATACTACCTGGTGTAGACCCTCCCCCTCTGGGACTACATGACCTCTCGGTCTAGGATCATTCAAACACCTGAGTCGAATTGACTCTTCGGCTCCCTGCTAGAACCCAATATACTTTATCACAAGTCCCTCTTTCTCCAAAGTGCGGGTCCTCTTAACCCCACGACTCTCTTCTTGGACCTTTGAAGAAAGTTGGCACTGACACTCACTCTCTGTGCCAGCACCTTTCTATCATGTGACCTTGGGCTGTGTCCCGGGCCTAAATGAAAAAAAGTGCTTTGGGCTTCAGCTTCGGCTTGTCCCACGACAATTGACTCTTATGTTCCCGAACTCCGAATCGACGAACTCAAATGACGTGAGGATCAACGGTCCCCATCCCTCCTTCTGATTGATGACTACAATATATTCACACTCCAGACTTAGAGATTATCTTTCTATCCTCCTCGGATATTTCCTATAGCACTATTCCTCTAAATCATTTGGATCACTTCCAGCATCCCTTCCATATCTAACGGTCTAGATTCAAACCGCTCTTCATGACTTCACGGAGATTTTTGTTTTCCCTTTGAAAACTTTCCAGAGCTCCAACTCCCAGATCTCCTGATATTCTGCCACCTGTCTCCTCTCGACGATGGAAAATTTTACGGTCTTCAGGACTTCGTAAAGTCCTCGACCCTCTTGCACACTTAGCACAATTTCTTCTCGAGACTTAGACTGTTCTCGACCTTTCCTCTGCACTCATTGTAGACTTCTACGATGTGATTTTCTGCGACTTTTCTTGGCTTGAAAACCTTCAAGGTTCTCTATTCTCATGCGTCCTTATGCATACTTTCTGTTTCCCTCTTATCAACTCGACGCTCTTCCTCCTAAGCTTGTAATATTAACTTACAATATCCTTGGTGCACTCCTTGCGCTTGGCTAAGATTTCTGACGGTCTCCCTAAGCCCTTTCAAGAAGTCTTGAGGCATCTCCTTTCCTTGGTCGATGCACTCTTGAAAATCCTTCCTTCCTCAGAGTGTTCAACAAACCTGGGGTTCTCTCAACGCTTCCAACACTCCATAATGTGTTTCTCCTATTCACACTCACACTTTATCTATGCTCTCCTGGAAAAGAATTACAGAGTATTCAGTAACTCTGCGCTGTGCTTTCTCCCACACAACCTTTCTTCCCAAGGTATTCACCAACCTTAAAATTCCCTTCCGAGTCTATGAATTATCCCGGTGTTCCCTCCTGGCATCTTCTCTTGTAACTCAAATGAGTTCAGAAATGCACTCCTTGCGTTGGCTCACAAAGTTTCAACTCTCTATCGCACACTCCTTGCACTTAGCCTTGAGAACCAGACTTAATCCAACATGCTCACAGATAGAAGAATATGATTCTATACCTACATATGATTTCTAACATACATCTACAACATATACGCATATGAATGACATTCACAACTAAACATCCATTACACAGAAATTAACAAACATGAAAATTTGTTCCTTTTCTATTAATGATGGAATGTCCATTACAATACATGAGTTTGAACTAAAAATGAGGCTTGGCTCTCTATGTTTTTCCCCACACTACTCTCTACTGGGTAACAATACAAGGGTTTATACAAGAGGGGATCGATGAGCTTCCCTCGAAGCTAAGCTAGTGGTGTCTAATCACCATTCAAAATGCCTGACTAATGAGGTAGATTACAATGATGTAAATCTTATCCGAATTGGATGCAGATCCATCCTACTGTCAGCCACTTAATGGTGACCTCATCTACAGCTTGTGTGAAGGAACAACTTGGCTCTACCAACCTATCAACATTGATTTCCTTAATCACGTTTTATATTTTTGAAGGAAAAATGAGAGGGAGACGCCTCTCCCTTCCTTGAATGCACACCACTTGTGCTAATCAGCTAGCGCGTACTGAGGTGGAGTGATTCTCCTGCATCACTTTGTCTCTTTATTTCTATACCTCTTAGTTAAATCCTACCAGAATCATATCTTCTTTCATCTCCATTAGTTAATTGAGCCTTTCCTTTAATGCACCTCTTTGTGTCATGTTGGTGATTGTTGCTACGCGCAGAATGGGTACCATAAATTCTAATGGTACTACTGCTTCCTTCCCATACACCAACCTAAATGGTGTATGTCCTGTCATATTTTTGAATGTAGTCTTGTATACCCATAATACTGCAGGTATCTTCAAATCCAAATCATCCCTATTGATATTCCATATCTTTGTCAGAGAATTATCCAGGATCTTATTGAAGTCTTATAATTTTCCGTTTGCTTGAGGATGGTATGGTGTAATCTTTTGATGATATACTTCAAACTCCTCGGTCATAGCCTTGATAGTGTTTTTGGTAAAGTGACTACCTTGGTCACTCATCAAAATTCTTGGACAACCAAATCTAGTGATCACTTGTTCAAACAAGAAGTGTGTTGTTGTCTCTGTGATGCAATCTTTGACTGGTGTTGCTTCTATCCATTTTGTTAGGTATTTTGTCGCAGTAATGATATACATTTCTCCTGATATTTTTGTTGGTGGGTTAATTGGTACCACAAAGTCTACTTCCCATTTGTCAAATACCTACAAAGTTAGTTGTGGTCTTAGTGGCATCTCATCCCTTCTATTAGGTTTACAAACCCTCTGACAGACATCACATCTATGGCAATAGTCCTTGGAATCTCTGTGAATTGTTGTCCACCATAGTCCTACGCACAATACCTTCTGTGTGGTAGATTTTCCTGCACAATTTCCTCCAACTATTCCCTCATGAGCTTCTGCCAAAATCCTAGGCCTTTCGTGTTCTAGTACACATCTTCTCAAAAAAAATTCAGTGCCCATACTGTATAAATCTCATGCAATCAGTTGATATCATTCAACTCTGAATACCAGTTTTTTCTTCTGCGTAGTGTTAAATCCTTGTGGCACAGTCCCTCTACTCAAGTATTCAATGATGTCAACAAAATATTCATCATCTACTTGGACTGAAAATAACTACGCATTAGGGAAGTTGTCTTCCAAGTTGGTAGGTTCTTCTCCATTTATTACCCTTGAAAGGTGATCTAGTTCTACGTTCAACTTCCCTGGTTTGAATATCACTTCAAAGTCAAATTCCTGAAATAACAATATCCATCTACAGATCCTCCCCCCCAACACTAGCTTGTTGACTAGGTATTTGAGAGCTGAATGATCTGTGAACATCTTTAAGTGTTTTTCTAATAAGTAATGTCTGAACTTCTCTCTTTGTGTAGTATTTTAGTTATGCTATGATTCTGACAGTTTTTTGCTAGCAAATGTTATAGGACGATCCAAATCCCCTACTCTTGTATGCACCAAAATTTCTCCGAGTGCTATAGTTGATGCATCTACATGCACATGGAATGTCTTTTCCCAATATGGGAATACTAGAATAGGTGTTGTGATAATATTTTCTTTTAGAGTGTCCAAACCTTGATCACAGTCCTCATTCCACTGAAGTTTATTATCTTTCTTTAATATTTTCTCCATAGGCACAGTGATCTGTGCATAATTTTTTATAAATTTTCTGTAGTAGCATGTATGTCCCAATGTTGTTCTCAACTAGCGCACCGATTTTGGTGGTGGTAAATTAACAATCACTACAATCTTAGCAAGATCCACCAATAACCCTTGTTTATAGACTATATGTCCCAACAATATTCCAAAAGGTGTCCCAAAAATGCACTTCTTGATATTTAATGATATTTGACACTGCTTGCATCTTTCCAACATCGACCTTAATAATTCCACATGGCATTTTAACTGACTGTATACAGTCCAATAATCCAGATGCACTTCTAAAAACTGATGTTTGAACTCCTTAAAAGAAGCTATTACTACCCTTGAAAATATGGTTGGTGCATTATTCATCCCAAAAGGCATGACTGTGTACTGGTAGGATCCCAATTCTGTGGAAAACAAAATTGGTCTTGTACCTGTCTTCTGGGGCTATCTTGATCTTATGGTAACTTGAGAATCCATCTGTAAATGAGTAGGCCTCCTAGCCTCCCACATTCTCTAATACCTCATCTGTGAAAGGGGTGGGAAAAGGGTCATGTAGGAAAGCATCATTCAGTTTCCTCAGGTCTACACAAATCCTTATCCCATATTGTTTATTTTCTTGCACTACCATAGGGATTGTCCATTCAGATTCCTCCATTGTTTATATGATGCCAACTTCTAACATTCTATCAATTTTTTCTTTCAGTTTTTGCTTATATATTGGATTCAGTTTATAAGGTCTATGTATGAAAGATCTAGCTTCATGTTTGAGAGGTATATTTGTCTCTCCTAGATCTCTTTCTATGCCTTTCATCTATGTAAAGGTCATTGTGAACATGTCACTGTATTCGTGCAATAGCTCTGTTATTCGTTCCACTATTTGTTCATGCCAATAGTCTCCAATGCTGGCCATTTTGGGATTCTCAGTTGTCCCAATGTTAACTTTCTTCACTTTGATAGGTGCAAAAAATACTTATGATTTAAAAGATGGACCTGCCACCTTTGTTTCACCTTCAATTTATGTAATCTGAATATTTCACGGATCATCTTCCTCTAGTGCTTCTTCTTCCACATGATAGTATGACAATAGTTCCTTAACTCTCTATCTCTTCTGCTGTTGATACTCTGTAATAAGTTCAACCTCTAGTTCATCAATAAATATCACTCCTCTTATATTTTTGAGTGATGAATCAATGTTGGGGTTCTCATGTTCAAATGATAAGGTGACTATAATTTTTTTCTGTAATGTTGTCCATTTTTTCGTGCCTCTGCGTAGTGCCTGGTCTACATACCAGTTTGCTGGAATTCCTTCCAATGTATTGATAAAGTGATGAGGTCATTCCCTTAGTGGTTTCATCCTCCATAGTTTTTTGCATCTCTCCAAATGTTCTACTGGTGTCCCTTTTCCATCGTATCTATGCATCTTAGTGCTCCCCTTCTTTCCACCGAATCTAATGCATAGTTGGTACTAGTCCTTAACTGTGTCTTTGTGCGCACCCCACCATCTTGCAGGTGTTTCCTTGAGTGTAATGTCTAGGGATAAGAGCCTCTGATTCTCTAACAATTCATATTCATATCTTGTTAGGAATTATTCTAAGCCATTCACCCCATGAAAATTGGGAGGTTCTATTATCTCTGTACCTACCCATCTTACTGTGCGGTCTATTCTTTCACACCTTCTTGTGGATACTTCATGTAGTCTCTACTGCCAATTTTCCAACCCTGTATCTAAATTAGAAGCACATGATGTGATGATCCTCTAGTTGATTACTCCATTTGCAGTTGGGTTGACATAATCTTCTTTGCGTGTGGTGGTTTTTCATAACCGGTTGATTTCCTCCAGGTCTAAGCAGGTGGGTTCTACAAACCTTTCTCCTTCTGATGGATCTAATGACACAATGGCTCTGTATTATCTTGATTCAAATTCCATATTCATTATCTTCAAGTTGATTATGTCCTGGTTATCAAATGCCCAATCTAAGCCAATCAATGTTGGATAGGGTGTTGTGCCACCCACTATTTCTATCACTTCAAAGTCTGCCTTAGTGTGCACTCCATCTAGATCTAATGTCACACCCTTAAGCCTTCCAATTGGTAGAACGTTTTATTGTTTTTCTATCTTCAATTGGACAAATGAATAGCCTAGTGTGGGATCTCCCATACAATTCCATGTCTTCTTGGGTAACACATTTACCTCAGAGCCTAAATCTAGTATGATGTCCCCCATATTGAAATCTCGAATGTTATCATTCAATCTGAATTCCATGATTTTCCTCCTTCTTGTATGGAGGTAATTGTCTATTTTCTTTTCTAACTTCCCATCTACCTCTGTGTTACATTTTTATAACATATTTTGCAACATTTTAACAGATGATTGGTCATTCAATAGCTTAACACAAGATTGTAGAAAATTGTTTATGGTACTTACTTGCGCTATAGGTGGTACTTCATTGGTGTGGTTCACTAACAAGGGAATCTCATACATTGGTACATTCTAAGTATGTTGTGTGGTTGATGTAGATACAACATATTTCTTGAGGAACTCCTGTCTTCCCTCGAATATTCATTTTTATTTCCCCGCATCAAACTGTTTATGTGGTTCACTATTCCTCTTCACCCATTGGTGTTGCACTAAATCCTATCTCACTGTGTCAGTTCATGTATTAGCACCTCCTCGTGTGACTATGTTGATATTTCTTCCATCATCCCTTGCCTCTGCAGAAATCCACTAAACATTTTGATCGTTCATTTTTTCTCTTTTCTTGAATATTGCCCAATAATTTTGGGCATACCTCAGTATCATGGTCTGATGCACGACAATAAATGCATGTCGTGGGTGGAAGTGGGAATTCCCTTGCATAATGTCATGGATGTTGGAAGTTGTGGCACACTACTGGACCTCTACCTCTTCCAAATCCTCCTCTACCTCGTCCTCCACCTCTGTATCCACCTCTATATTCTCGGTGAATTGTACTAAGGCACCTGATTATAATGCGCAGGGTTATATTGTGGTTGCACGTTATTATACCGAGGCTCCACAATGTTATACTGTTGTTGCGCAATGTTTTATGGAGGTGGTACCTGGTTAAATCGAGGTGCAACTTTCCTTGTTATCATTTATTCCTGCACCCTATAGGTGTCTGATGTTCTCTCCCACATCAAGTCCATTGTCCTAAAATATTTTCCATCATGACCCACTGATTTGAAAAAGTTTCAATATGAACTCTTGGGTATTGTCTGATACTTTTGCATCATTATATAATGATATGGATCATGTCCATGTGTTTTACATATCTCGCACCATGGTCCTCCTGTTGGAAAATGGTTTGGTAGCCATGTTTCCATGTACTGTGCGAAAGGTGGGAACTCATTCTTGTGATGTCCATCTTTCCTACATGTGGTACACCAAAAAACTTCTCTTTTCTCTTTTCTCTTATTCTAGTTTAGTTGAAATGTGAGTTTTTTCTAATCCTCCTTAAACTTCTCTATTTCTGTATATGTCTTCTGATACTGGTTCTCTTCGAGTTGTAGGGTTGCATGTAGAGCCTCTGCCTGCATTTGAAACTTTTGCTGCCTCAAAGGGTATTTCAGAGGTGGTAGCAGTGAATTCACAAAGATATCTCTATGTTTCATATCCATCATGACATACTTCAATTTTACCTTAAGTCATTTGAACCTCTGATCAATCTCCCAAACAGGCTCTCCTAGTTTTTGTTTGATCTCAATCATCTCATTCATGTACTGATCTTCTAAACTAGGATTTTAAAATAAATTTATCAGTAGCTTCTTGACATCTGCAATCATCCTTGTTGTTACTGTTGAACTATTTACAACTAAGCTCGTGTACCAATCCAGTGCGCGGTCTCTTAGCATGAAATCACATAAAAACACCTCATGTTGGTCGTTAAACACATACTTTTCCAGATATTTGTGTGATGTTATTTTAGGGTTTATTTTGTCCTTCTGCACAAACTCAAGATCCTTGGTTTTCGGGCATCTTTCAATATCCACCTTCATTGGATTCCATGGTCTAAACATTCCTTTTTATACCTTCATTCTCTTCATGATTCTTTCATGGATCCCACTCACTCAATCCCATGCAGTTCCAACCGGCAAAAAAACCATTTGTTGGTTGTTACTCCTTCTCTAGCCACTTCTTGGGCTGACCCAGGTGTTGAGGGGTCAGAAATCCTTTAAATCAGCAGTAGGAACCAAACCCACTTAAGAGGCTCAATTAGACTCGTAAGTGTTTGATGAGTGGAATGGTTCTCCAGATATTTGATCCGACCGATTTATTGATGGGATTTGCAGTTGACTGACATGTGTATCTTTATATGAAAAGTTTCTCCTTCAGGTTAAACGATTCTCTTTTGTATTTTTATACTCTTAAATAATCCAAGTAAGATAAGGATGATGGCATAAGCCAGCTGATGAAGGGAAATTAATAAATATTGAAGAATGATGAGCTTAAGATAACCCTTATACCTCGGCATGCAGATAATGATAATCATACCTATTCCAAGATTAGAAATAATACTTTTACTTGCAGACATTCATCATTGACTGAGATAACAATTGTAGAAAGTAAAAACAAATATGTAACAAAGATGAGTGTAAGAAAATTAGTTATCTTAGCTCTACTATCAATCACATATCAACACATCGATTTCTTTTCATCATCTAGAAAAAAAGAATTGTTATAGTATTGAAATATAAATATTGAAATATAAATTAATAATAAATACGACAACTCTTACTCAATAAAGAAAGACTATCAAACTCAAATACGGAAACAATCCCTCCTCGATCCAATCAAATTGATTCTTTAGATGGAAAAATTATCTTTGGTTCTAAACAAAACTTCTTAATTAAAAGTCACACATAAATAATTATTTTACAATTCTGAAAAAAAAGGTCTTTCACGAAAACCATCGACCATTTGCATGAGGTCGATCTCCCTATTTATAAATAATCACTTAGCTAAAAATAATTGCTAAAAGTTGTGTAAATTAAAACAAAAATGACACGTGGTAGACTTTATCTCCTCGTTCTCTTGAGATCATCTGATTTTTTACTGCAGTGGATGATTTATTTCATACTCCTCCCACTTGAAGAAAAGGTCTTCAAATGTGTTTGCATAGGGAAACCTATGTTGATCCATTGGTGTGGAGAAGACTTTCTTTATCTCCACTGCTCATTCTCTATACCTTATGATATTGACACTTAAGCACTATAGAACTACGAGAGATTTGATTGGGTGTTCCACAAACATCTTTACTTGACCTGGAGTCATCCTTGAAATATGTGAGATCTCTTCTTCCTGTTAGCACTCTATAAATTTTGTTCAGCTGAATAGACAAACAACAGAGGTAACTATTTAAACCTACTTTAGAGTTGAACCACTAGCCTTCTCAACTCAGAGAGGGCTCTCTCGTGTCACTTGATATTTCTTTGGAAATTGGTGGCTAGATTTTAGTTTGTTTTGGGGGGTTTTTACAAAATTTGTTGGCCAAGAAGAGAAGGGACACTCAGGGCTATGGAGTCAAAAAAATTTAAAATGAAGGAAAACATTGGCTGACCAATAGAAAACTCCAGAGGATAAAGGCCACATGAATCTAAGTTGTAAATTGATATTTACAGAGTGTAAGAGGAAAGGGGAAAAACAAGTAACTGCATCAGAGCATTAATAAAATGAATTCTGAATTAGTTAGGAAGAAATACACACAGTTTAAATTGTTTCAGCCGAGAGCATCAAGGGATGAATTCTAGGATTTTAACTATCCAATTTAAATAGACGAAAATGTAAATGGAGTTAAAGAACATAGGAAATACAAACAATGAAGGAAGACAAAATTCATATCATAGCCATTAGAATCTTTTCATAAACAGTTCAAAATGCTTCTGCAAATGTATTTAATTCAATCCCAAAAAAATTACAATAGAGTCCAGAACCACTAGAATTGTTCCCTTGCACTTCTGCCATCCTTAATACACTCAGAACCTCTAATACTTATATGATTCAAGTTCCTTCAGTGTGCAACTAGTTACAATAACTGAAATGAAACGTTACAGCTTCTACAATGATTACAAATGACATTTTTTCAGAAAAAAACATTTCATGATCCCTGGAGATTCCTCTGACGCTCCAACTCCTTCCTCTGCCACGTTCTCTTTGAAATGTCACTTACACTCTTTCAAATATAATTTCATTTATCTATATTCTCATTTAATACTTGGGAATAATATATTTGAATAAAATAATTCCCAAATATTTTTCTATCCTGTAGAATTAAATTTCCATAATTTAATTCATGCTAGTGGCTTTTAAAACCATTTATTGTTTGGACCAATTCACCATTTCACTGTAAAAAACATTTATTGTTACTATTTCCCTGTGAAAAACATTTACTGTGTAATGTTTTTCCAATTTACCGTTTCACTGTGGAAAAAACATTTACTGTGTGTTTTTTCCAATTTACCGTCTTTGGTAAAATACGTTTTATCTTCTTCTTTTACTTCTGTAAATATTTGGATAAAGAATTATCCAAGTCCTCGTTCACGTGCATCTTCCCATTTAAATATTTTTCATGGAAATCATCATTAATTTCTTTAATTTGTAAAACTTAAATCTTGCCTCAGTAAAACCTTTTCACCGTGAGGAGGAATTTCATTTATTAGAAATTCTATAAGTGTTGTTGCAATGCACTCCTGGAAAAATGTCACGCATTAAACATATGATAAATGGTTCATTTATTACATAGAGCTTGGTATGGAGTGGTTTAATCCAAACTGCTTTTACCTCCGATGTGCTCCACGTAAAAAACATGTCCACCAAATAACTCATGGTAGTTTTTCTTGGCCTGCCTTCACATAATTAACCTCCTCGCTACTTCAATCCCCGATATGTATGTGCGCCCTCCATCCAACCTTTGATTTTTCAAAATTATAAATTGAGATTCATGCCCATGATTTGACATGATGCCGCAAATTAAATATTTGATCAAATGTTAATATAAATATTTTAATATAAAAATATTTATATTAATAATAAACCCATTTTTCTATTTTCTAAAGACTTTGGGCATATGAGGCTTAACACATGAGTTTGTGGATAGGATAAGGGTGCTTGATAAAAGGAATACTTTTATTTTCAACGGGAATATGAAAATAAGGGTAAAAATGAATGAAGTGATAAGGGATTTAGATAAGCGTTAATACAAATTAGTAGGTGATAACATAGGCTCCTATTGGGGATGCTATCCTCCCTGCGAGGTAGCAAAGAATAGTAGACCACATACCTGATCCATTGGGATGCTCCCAAAACATGTCTTTGTACCTTTCTCCAACCTGTCACCAGTGTCTAATGAAAACCAAACTCTGCACACTGCTCTCAACTGGATATTGAACACTGAATACACCACTAAAATCTGATTGTACACACTACTGGAAATCCAAAATGAAAATTTCTTGACCAACAAGCTTATTTTCATACTCCTATCTACTCTAAAAACTATTGAAATGAATACTCAATCAAGTGATGCTAAAGTGCCAATGCAACCAATCAAGCAATTGGCTTCCTGATTTTTCTCCGATCACATCTTTCTTAAGCAGGAAGACAAATGTAAAAGATGCCAGCTGAAAGAAAACAATGAATCCAAAATCTAAGCTTATGAATGAAACAAACTCCTCCTTCAATGATGACTCTAATAGGATGGCCATAGGATCTTGAAAACCATGACAAATCATTTCTTCTTGATGAGCAAAAACATAAAGACAAGCCTCTTTCATAAGTGCTTGTTGCTCTTGCTCTATTTCTTTAGTTCTGAGAACATTTTCAAATGAAATAAAAACAATAGGTTTGTCTAATTTTCCATGCATCTCAACAAAAAAATTCATACATTCTTGAACATCTTCAAATATGACAACCATATCATGTGCATCAAGATTATCCTCTTGTTCATCAAACCATTCTGATTTGGTTTTATTAAACTTCTGGAAATTTGTTTGAGGACTGCCATTTTGACTTTCAAATGAATTAATAGAAATAAGTTCCTGCTCATAATCTTCTTGCAAATGTGAAAAGCTAACATCATGCACTATTTCACAGTCTAGAGTTCCCATGGATGCACTGCCTCTTCATCATATTTCTATATTTTTGATTGAAAAATGACATATGTTTTGTTGCTTTCCTGAAACTCTACGTCATTTGTTCGTTCATTTCTTGAAGTTTCCATAGATGCAGTTTCAGAATCCTCATCCATGTATAGGCCACTTAGAATTTGGACAACCACATCATTCATAGGGGAATAAATACAACTTTGAAACACTTTGTCTTGCTGGAAATCTTGTTGAACATTTTCATCAAGTTTAGGAGAAGGAAGAACAATTTCTTGATCAGCTTCATCTTCAACCAAAGGAGGGGCTACTATTTGTTGTTGGGCTAAATATTCATAAAGGGCTTCTATGATTTCATCATTCATACACTCTTCATTTCCAAAATCATTTTCAAGGTACTTAATGAAATGTTCACAAAATTCACAACAATCTTCAAACGCCAAGGATGAAGAATTAGATTCTCCGTAATGCTTAAAGAATGTGATATGGAAATATTTAAGAGAGTATAAGATCCATGGTTTTAAACCTTTATACCATAATATTTCTCTCCTCTCTAAAGTAGCCATAAAAAATTTCATCAAACAATCCTCATGAAATTCAACCCCCAACTTACATATGTGCATGTGGAATCTAATCAAGTGCAAGGCAACATCATTTCCTTTCCCATCTTCGAATTTAGGCAAATATTTTTGCCAATTTATGTGAGGAATACAATTTGGAAAGACAGGAATATGAGATCGATTCATTGGAGCATACCTTGTAGATATTGAACTCATGTTTGGACAGTGGAGTCGCCAATGATGTTTTGGAAGCTGGATTCTGCATTGAGAGTGGAGTTGTGAGTGAAATTCAAATTTATGGATTCTTCTACCAATGGAATCACCTTCAAACTGATTTTTTGATGTGTGGAGTCTCCAGAGTAGGAATACAACCAATATGTGCCTAAGTGTCTGCTACTCTCAGACCTTAGAACTCAACCATGTCATTCTTCCCAGGGAAAAGTTTTCAATTTCGTTCGCGGCAACGACGCCAAAATGTTAGCACTCTGTAAATTTTGTCCGGATGAATAGAAAAACGACAGAGGTAACTATTTCAACATACTTTAGAGCTGAAGCACTAGCATTCTCAACTCAAAGAGGACTCTTTCGTGTCACTTGATATTTCTTTGAAAATTGGTGGCTATATTTTAGTTTGTTTTGGGGGGTTTTTATAAAATTTGTTAGCCAAGAAGAGGAGGGACACTCAAGGCTATGGAGTCAAAATTTTTGAAAATGAATGAAAACATTGGTTGGCCAATATAACTCTCCAGAGGATAAAGGCTAAATGAGGCAATGAATCTGAGTTGTAAATTGATATTTGCATAGTGTAATAGGAAAGAGTCAAAACAAGTAACTGCATCAGAGAATTAATAAAATGAATTCTAAATTAGTTAGGAAGAAATACACACAGTTTAAATTGTTTCAGCTGAGAGCATCAAGGGATTAATTCTGGGATTTTAAATATCCAATTTAAAAAAATGAAAATGTAAATGGAGTTAAAGAACACAGGAAATACAAACAATGAAGCAAGACAAAACTCATATCATAGCCATTAGAATATTTTCATAAACAGTTCAAAATGCTTCTACAAATGTATTCAATTTAGTCCCAGAAAAATTACAATAGAGTCTAGAACCACCAGAATTGTGCCCTTTCACTTCTGCCCATACTTAATACACTCAGAACATCTAATACTTATACAATTCGAGTTCCTTCAGTGTGCAACCAGTTACAATCACTGAAATGAAACATTACAGTTTCTACCATGATTACAAATGACATTTTTCATAAAAAAATGTTTCATGATCCCTGTAGATTCCTTTGACGCTCCATCTCCTTCATCTGCCATGTTCTCTTTGAAATGTCATTTACACTCTTTCAAATATAATTGCATTTATCCATATTCTCATTTAATATTTGGGAATAATATATTTGAATAAAATAATTCTCAAATATTTTTCTATCCTGTAGAATTAAATTTCCATAATTTAATTCATGCTCGTGGATTTTAAAACCATTTATTGTTTGGCCCAATTCACCATTTCACTGTAAAAAACATTTACTGTTACTATTTCCCTGTGAAAAACATTTACTGTGTAATGTTTTTCCAATTTACCGTTTCACTGTGGAAAAAACATTTACTGTGTGTTTTTTCCAGTTTACCGTCTTTGGTAAAATACCTTTTATCTTCTTCTTTTACTTATGTAAATATTTGGATAAAGAATTATAAGTCTTCGTTCACGTGCATCTTCCCATTTAAATATTTTGCATGGAAATCATATTTCTTTAATTTGTAAAACTTAAATCTTACCTCTGTAAAACCATTTCACCGTGAGGAGGAATTTCATTTATTAGAAATTCCATAATTGTTGTTGCAATGCACTCCTGAAAAATGTTGCAGATTAAACATATGATAAATGGTGCATTTATTACATCGGGCTTGGGTTGGAGTGGTTTATTCCAAACTTCTTTTACCTTCAATGTGCTCCATGTAAAAACACGTGTCCACCAAATAACCCACTGTAGTTTTCCCCAACCTGCCTTCACATAATTAACCTCCTCGCTACTTCAATCCTTGATATGTATGTGCGCCCTCCATCCAACCTTTGATTTTTCCACACTATAAATTGAGATTTGTGCCCATGATTTGACATCATGATGCCGCAAATTAAATATTTGATCAAATATTAATATAAATATTTTAATATAAAAATATTTATATTAATAATAAACCCATTTTTCTATTTTCTAAAGAATTTGGGCATATGAGGCTTAACACATGACTTTGTGGATAGGATAAGGGTGCTTAATAAAAGGAATATTTTTTATTTTCAACGAGAATACGAAAATAAGGGTAAAAATGAATGAAGTGATGAAAATAAGGGATTTAGATAAGCGTCAAGGCTAGGTATAGGTTTGGGATATTCGCCAAATTTTTTAACTCATGGAGGACATGACTATTTTGGATGATCAGTTTAGTGAAGGATTTAGGTGATGGGAGCTTGACGGAGCTGGTGAAAAAATTTGAAAGTCTGAGTGGAAAAATAATACAAAATTGTATGTGATAACACCTCCCATGCTGAGTCCTTCTTTGCATGTTTCTTGATTATGTCATGCAAATCGAAGAAATTTTCTGGTGGACCGAACTCTGGTAGGTCAATGTTTTTCATCTCCTGATTGATATTCTCCCAAGTTTTCTCTCACTCTCCCCACCTTTCCTGTATATTCCACTGAGGTTCCTGGACCATGCTCACCTAGTATTCAAATTCCTTCTTGATTTGGAAGATGCTTCTATCCATCAGTACTCGGATGTCATGCTCTTCCAAGTCTCGTCCTTTCTATACTGCAATGATATAGTCAATCCGCTCTAAGACTTTATGTGCCTTTTCATACCATCTCTACACGTCTTTACAAGTTTCCAGCCCCATGAGGGTATCCTCTTGAAAATCAACTATGCATGTGGTGAAGAGATTTCTTTCTCTTGTGAATTGCACATATGTTTCTCTTAACTAACTCCTAGGGAATACTACTGCCTGTGTCGAATCCTGGTAATACTTCGCTAGGTGGTGTAGATGATATAGCTCCTTCTTTGTGGATGCTAATTCATTTTCATCCCTTTTCACTCTGTCCAACGTTGCATTAATTATATCCATTCCCGCCTTGATCAACTTAGTTGTTTTATAATTTTTTGTGTTGAGAATTGTTTCCTCTGTGGTGATGAGGAGTGTGCTATCAAGCATGAGCCTCCTTTTCTTGGTTGTTATTCTGATCACAACTTTCCTCTTTCTATCATAATTGGTCGCTTCTATATCAACGACCTCGTCCAATGGATCAAGAATTTGTTGATCTCCCTAGGTCAGAGTGTTTCCTAGGATTCTTGTCGTATATAGATGCTCTATGACCAATTCTTGTAGTTCTTTAGTAGGGGGAACTTTTGTATGTCCTGGTGAGTCGACCTCCTGCTGGGGTTCGTTAGATGGTGGAGTCTTGACTTTAGATAGGGAGAGGGGAAAATGATCAACATTTACTTGAGGATCGTCTATTAGGATGCCGATTTCTAATCGTTTCATTTCTTCTTCTTGTTCACCAGAGCCCAACTCATCCTTGGAGTTGTCCTTCTTAGGCTGAATTCTAGATTGGTTGAGAAATTCATTGTCCATAATGATTCTGGCCTTATTGTCTCCTTCTTTGAGAATTGAGGTCAAATATTTGGGAGTTGGAGTAGATGTTTCCCTTGGTTCTCCCTCCTCCATGATTGGAACTGGGTTTATGAGTGAAATCCCCGATCTTTCCCCATCGTCATATATGGTTATTAGGTCTATGAGGACATTGGGAACATTTGTCCGAATTGATGTTCTTGTTCCCCCAAGATGCATTGTAGTAGCAACTGATGACCTTTCCTGTTGTGACATAATGCTTGGGTTTTTTGGCTGAGCGGTCTCCTCTAGTGGAGTTGTCTCTGAGTCATTTAGCTCTTCTCCGAGATTTATTGTGTCGACCGGGATGACCCTTAAGTGTTATATCAAAGGGTTAAGAGGGGGGTAATTTTATAAACTTTGTATGACTCTTTGGGCTTATTCTAGCAACAATATCCCTCTCCTCTGTGCCTTTGTGGCTTCTACTGCTCTGTTTTCTTCCCTAACCCTGAAGGATTCTTGAGTTTTATGGTCTATCATTTCAACCTACTCATCCATTTTCATCGCTTTAAATATTGTCATATTGGGGTTATCCTTTCTCTGGAGCAACGCCTCCCAGTCCTGAGTGTAAATGTGTTGAACCTATGCAGAATAGATCTATCTAGAAAATACCACACACATTTGCAGAGAGAAATTGAGAAAGAAGAAGCAAGAGAGAAAAGAATGGAAGAATTCTCATTAACTGTATTCCACACTCAAAGAGTGAATAATTTACAATAGATATAGGATACATGAGTAAATAATGAACCATAGTGGTGGTGTAGAGTGATATGGACACACACCAGCAGTTACGGGAGTAAAATGCCACCTAGTCTAGTCTCTCAGGAAGTTACGGAAGTGAACTGCCACCTAGTTGAGTTAACTAGTCAACCAATCTTCAATTAACTGAATGAACAAAGTGTAGTGAGGAGTATATCAAGGAATCAAGGGTAATGCTCCATTCTGGTGATGATCCCAATGAAATTGCGCATTAGCATGGTGATGATCCCAATGTTGCATGGTGACAAAACCAATGCAGCATCTAGACTCAACTCAACTAGTCAAACTGAAGTGTCAACTGAAGAGAATATTATCCCTAGAGGAATATTCTTCCTAAAACATAGGAAAATGAATAATGACTAATAAACAAGGAAAATATTTAGGAAAAATAAATCCTAGGTGTGTGTGAAGTAACTCCAACACCCCCTTGAACATCACTATGGTGAAAATAAAGAATGGGTCCCGACAACGAGGTCATGTTAGGTACCCAAATACAAAAGATAAACTGAAATAAATGAGGAAAGAGGGGAAACCGCATGGGAAAACCCCCTTGTCAAATTACAATTCATAAAAAAAAATTAGAAGGAACAAAAAACAATTGCTAAGCAACCTTGTCTTTCATTCCAGGAAGACCCAATAATTGTGCAAGCTTGTGCTTGTTGAAGATTGTTTTGAAGATGTAGATGTCTGCACATATCTAATGAAGTGAATGAACCATTGATATGTCCACACATATCCAATTTCTCTTCTTTTAATGAAGAATATACAAATAAATTTTGGATGAAACTTTGAAAACCGCGCGGCTGTTTCCAGAAAAACGCTAAAATTTTGTTTATTTTAAAATGATCATAACTTCACTTCTCGGACTCCGTTTCGGGCAATTTGTTTTTTTGAAATTGGATATTTTTCGAGAGGAATTCAAATATCCAATTTGTTTCTACAAATTGTGCTCAGAAAATATCATAATTGAGTCTGATTTGCGTGGCTCCCTTTTTGTCTCCTGAGATGCATGCATTGCGCATGGAAAAGTGTCTTCATGTGATCCCTGATATGCATGCCATATATCTTTCGCATGAAATTCAGAAAACAAATATGAAATGGAGTAGACATCATATTCAATTAATGGAATACAAATTTGTGCAAATACATTTGTAGAAGACTCTTCATAATAAGAGGCTTGATCTTCTGATGGCTTCTCTTCTAGCTCTATCTGTTCAACCTCTTGCTTGAAATATTCACAATCTTCTTTATTCCCGAATAGAACCTTCAATATGGTCCATAATTCATTTGGAGTTTATTCTTGAGACTTGGTGGAGAATTTTTGGAGAAATAGACAAGAAGATAAATCCTATGGCCATATCTTATCTATTGAGAAAGTCATTTTTCTCATCGGAGGAATCAGGCTCTACTTCCATTGCCATGTTTATTTGGTATAAGCCTCTACTTCTGAGAAGAAGTATAATCTTTGGCTTCCACTCCAAATAATTAGGAGTCGTGAGAAGTATTATCGGTGAGTAAAACATATATTCCATCTTTTTTGCATTCTTCAATCTTCAGTACCTTCAAAAATAATTTGGTGTAGCTTTTGATTAGCAGCCTGTCGGATATAATACCATGTAAATGTGTTGAACCTGCACATAATAGATCTAGCTAGAAAATACCACATGCATTTGCAGAGAGAAATTGAGAAAGAAGAAGAAAGAGAGAAAATAATGGAAGAATTCTCATTAACCATATTCCACACTCAAAGAGTGAATAATTTACAATAGATATAGGATACATGAGTAAATATTAAGACATAGTGGTGGTCTAAAGTGATCTGGACACACACCAACAGTTACGGGAGTAAATTACCACCTAGCCTAGTCTCTCAGACAGTTACAGGAGTGAACTGCCACTTAGATGAGTTAACTAGTCAACCAGTCTTCAGTTAACTGAATGAACAGAGTGTAGTGAGGATTAGATGAAGGAATAAAGGGTAATGCGCCAGTCTGGTGATGATCCCAAGGCAAGTGTGCATTATCATGGTGATGATCCCAATGTTGCATGGTGACAAAACCAATGTAGCATCTAGACTCAACTCAACTAGTCAAACTGAAGTGTCAATAAAAGAGAATATTCTCCCTAGAGGAATATTCTTCCTAAAATATAGGAGACTGAATAATGAATAATAAACAAGGAAAAACCTTAGGAAAAATAAATCCTAGGTGTGTGTGAAGTAACTCTAACACTAAGCACCCTCTGTAAATATTTTGTCTTCAAACTTATCACGGGAATACGACCAACAAGAAGATACATGTGAAGCATGCTGGGGTACTAGGACCCTTGGGTCATGTTTGCAAAATCGTCCTATGGGGAATATATACTCCAATTGGCTCAAACCATATTGTTTTTCTTGTGCAATATATTTTACCATGTAAATCCCTATATGAAAGCCATAGGGTATGAACGCTCTCTTTTTTCCCTTTACTAGAGTGACATTATAGCCTAGCAGAATGGTTTGATAACAAATTTCTCCCACAATGAGTCGGTCTGAGACATGAATGGGGAGTAAATGTGGCGCTCCAGTATCCCCAAACACTATGATATATGTGGTGTTTTTTTCCAGGTACCAGTGTCCTACTTTCGAAATCATTTTCTTGGTTGTTGTCGTAAGACTTGGGAATTCTATCTTAAAAAGAATGAAATATACTCGAGATATAAATGCATCGCATATGAGGGAATAAGATTTATTGTACTTTTTCTCCCATAAAATGTTGAAATAGACATGCATGGGTATCTCAGCAACATTCCAGCTCAGATTCATGCATGAGAAGATATTCCTTGCACAGATCACATCCAATAAGTATGACGCCATGTGAAAATATGGAATTCTCCATCCTTTGGTGTCTAGGCTTTCAATATGTTGGTGCTCAATTGTTTCAAAATGATCACCTCCTGAGTTGAAGATTCTATCATAGATTTCCATATTATATGCCAGGGGTATCCATGCTTCCAAAAACTTGGCGCAATCCCTTTCCCTGTATAATCAAAAGATCGGAGCCATCAGATAAATATATGACTCTCTGAGATTGGTCGTACCATACCAACCATTTTTCATGTTTGTAAAATTATTATCTTATTTCCACCATGAGGCCATCAACCTGCTGGTGTCATGGAACTCATAAAATTTTACCACAAAATCAATATTTAATATTTCCTCTGGGTCTCTGAGTTTGTAGAATTTATGGACCTCTATTGGGAGAAAAACTCCAACACATCCGCCATTTTCATCATTGACCACACATTTCGTCGCATCCGTGTGGTCGATTATCCACCCCAGGGTCTCAATGCAAGGAAAGATCAGGGTTCGACAGGCTACCATGTGCAGGCATGATCATCGAATGTTCGGGAATACTTGGTCATCGAGCATTCTAACGTCCAAGTCACTGTGTGGTATAAACTCTGGGTAATATTCTAGGTTGATTATGTTAAACAAACATCCCCACTGCGGGAGCACCAATTTCGATCCAGTACTTGCCTCTATGTTGCCGAATGCAGGAGGCTGGGAAAACGCCCTTTTGGTAGACGTGTGAACGACTGGTTCCACTTTAGTGGAAAAATCAAGATGACTAGTAGCGTCGGGTGAAGACCCTTCACTGACCTCTACTTCTTTCAATTTTGGTGCTCTTGGTGAGCACCTGGTCATTGGATTCCTTGGAGGCATTTATCCTGCAAAATGAACAGAATGAGATACCGACTTGCATAAATGATACTAAAATATATACAATTACGACTGTTGAAATGATACAAACGATTCATACCTCTTCTTTGCACAAGCTTAACCTGTTTTAGAATTCTGAAAATCAAGTGTGAGATCTTGAAATGCTCTCTCAATCCTTTGGTTGATCTGGGAATGAAATACTTGTGTACATAATGTTGCATTCAAATTTTTCTTTACAATTTAAACATAGATCATAGTTACCTTGTTGCATCAGTTCTTGAATTCAGGGCGTAAATATGGTCTGCACAATCCATCACCAAGATCTTAATCATGCTCGAGATTAAATGAAATCACAGGCTGGCGACGCAGGAGTGGGGTACGTTGTAGTTCATCGGCAGTTTCAAACTACTATTATTTGGTCAGCATGCGAGATAGTAACATGTGTTGATCAAAGAATTAATTGTCCTATTTTATAACAAAATCCAATCTTATGTTTCGTCGAAGGTGTCCCATCATATTGTCGATGTCCTATAATTTTTCTAGTTTAAACAAGTGGATCAACGTTGGCATATTTCTTAAACAAATTTCGTTAATACATTTTTTAGTGAAATATCCGATGTCGACCCAAACTGTCGTACAATGTTGATGTGGAAATATGACCTGGAAGGGAGACCATGAAATGTGGCATTTGATTTTGGCTCCTGCATTAAAAAAATTCTTCGGCATCGGGGATTTTCTTTAGACATGGCCCTAGGAACCTCATCCTATCATGTTGATGCTCATGACATATCGAGGATCGATGATTGATGAGTCTCTATGGTCATTATTTTTTGATTTCATCCCTCGTAGTTTGTCGATGTCGAAAATTTATTATCGATCGACGATCGGCGATGTGTCGAAGTAATAAATTCACAGTTTAGGGTTTTCTTCGTATATCACTGACCTAGAACAATGTATCGATGATTGGTGATTGGAGGTTTTTTAGGTGTGTTGATGTTAGCGTTTTCCTTTTCGTACTTCCCCGATGTCGATAGTGTATCAACGAGATTTTGACAAATTCTTCACAAGATATAATCAATGATCGGAGCACCCACTCTTCCATTCTCCCAATGCTGATGATACATCAGTGATCGATGCTTGTCATTGTCATGTGGTCGATTATACTACGTAGATCACACCGATGTCGATAATAGGTGCATGGCTCAAAATTGTAGCTGTGTATACTTAGTTAAAAATGCCGAGTCTACTTTAGAAGAGAATTCAATCTATTCAAAAAATCCAAACCAATCCGAATGTGATCAATGATGAAACATAGCAAAAACCAAATTATTGATCCCAACAAAACTAACTCTATTTAGAAGAAAAAAAAAGTGGTACCCAAAAGAAAAAAAATTCACAAAACTTTTAGGATGTGTTGAGTTCTCAACACTAGGTTTGGATCTGAACAGCTTCCAACAAATCCCTCTAAAACTATCGACCCTCCTGGTAAACTAGAAGGGAACACAACACACAGAGTGTACTGTGCAGTCTCACCCAAGATATTTCTATGGGTGATTTCAATGCTCAGATGCTTGTAGTCTAGAAAGAGTGATATGGGATCCTATTTTATCTTCTTAATCCTTGATCTAGTTTTTATTTCTATTATTCTTACTATTCATTCACCTGTTAAGTCTATGCATGCATTCTAACAGTCATAACATATAAAAGATCTCACAGAATCCTCCATTCATCCATTCATAGCCTAAATACATACAAAAGGTAAACATGCAATCAATCACATCACATAACACAGGTATTACCATGGTTCACCCCCTCCTGGGCTATGTCCACAAAGATCTGGCTCTTAGGCTCTTTTATTATGGTTCTGTAATATATATGGTGTCGTGCACACTACAACTTCTGATAATACAATCACAAAACTAGTTCTACAATCCCTATGAGGTTGACTAGATTGCACCAGGCTCCTCATCCTGGGATCTAACCCTCAGGATCTAGTTGCTTGACTCTCCTACCGCTCAATAGCTTACAAAATTGGTATTAGATCTTACAGTAGTTTCCTTTTGTCAAACATTACAAAACTTAGCACCCCCTACCTAGACCTCCTAGGTACTTATATATACTAATTCTCATATCAACAAATGTTACATTCTCTTACAAAAACCCTAACCCTAATGTGGTTAGGTTTCCCCACATGCACTCCTTGCATGCTTTCCTCACACGTGTTTCTTTTATTCTTCTTTCGGCGCCACTTTTCCTTTGATTCTAGCACTACTTTTCCTTTATTTACGGTGTGCTCCCCTATTTTCTAGCGCTTCTTTAATTCCTTCAAAACTTATTTGATTTCTCCCAAAATTGTCTTGTGCCAACACCCTGCCAGACCAATACGTTGCTGGATATAAATTTCTCAGACCTAGAAGAATCCTCTAGCCTAGAAAATTTTGTTTACCAGTCAATTTGGTAGTTTGGACTTGGGAAGAGTACCTGTCTAGAAACTTTCTGATATGACCCACAAAATTTTGCTAGGAAAGGAAATAAAAGTCAAGAAAATCATGGGCAAAGGGTAGAGGATACAAATGAGTAGGTCGAAATACCATTCGAGAAAAAAAAGCAGAGCATGCGAGGCTCTTTGGTCCTGAGGAGAACTGAGAAATATATGTTGTTAAGGGTACATGAATGCTTGGACAATGTTTTCTAATTGAGATGATAAACAAAGATGCAATAATTGAGTGAGAAATCAAAGTAATCTCCCTTGCCCGGTGTATAGAAAACTGAACTTCCAGGGCATTGTGGGAAAATGAGAGTAACCTTTGTCGCTTGTTGTAGCTGAGAAAAAAGGAAAACATCATCTATATCATGGAATCGTGATCTATCTAGGGGGTGGCTATTTGAGGAATACTCAAAGAGAAAACTGTGCCTATGGTTGGGTGGAAAAGAGCATCCCTTTCAATAGTTTCCAACTAATTTCCAATTTCAGATAAGTGTGACTTTGAGTTTTTATGTTGTCTTGGTTTTTTTTCTATAATATACATTTTTTTATTGAGATAAATTATGGAAAATACTTTTACCTTGTTTGAATGGTAGAATTCATGACTATGATGGCCTAGCAGCCTGGGAAATTGGAAGCAAAGCTTGAGTATCATATTTTTTAGATTCTTTTTTCTTACCTATATTTAGAAAAGGAGAATTGTTAGTAACGAGTTTTAAAATAATTTGGGAGAATAGGACTTTGATTGATGTGTTGGTTGGAAATTCCTCAAGGGACCATCTAGGGACAAAAACTGGAAATATAGAGTCGAGACAGACTCTATGGGATAACTTCGAACTTGCCAATCCTTTATAATTACCATTGTCTTTTTACAGGATTTGGATTTTGAAGTGAAAGGAACTTCCTTCAAACCATTCTCCCTAGTGACCGTAGGCTCAAGTCCGTGGACTTAACCAAATCTCGGATAATATATGAGAGTGTAGCCCTTGAGGGCTTATCAAAGCCCCATATGATTAAGACCCTGGAACCTTGTGCTACGCTAAAAGGGAGCTAAGCCTTTCAGGCTTCGGGACTTCGGAGGTCTGGGACTTTGGGATGTTGGAACCTCAAAACATTCAAATCCCACCAAAATAAACCTGTCGAAATCGTGACCGGACGATTGACCGAAAACTAGAAGTTTCCTATCCGTTGATGTGGGATCTGCTTTATTATTAAACCCTAACCAAATTTTCAATCATGAATTAATGTGAGTCGTATATATAAGGATATTCAGGATATTTCCTGACCGTTGGATATAAGTTACGGTCAAATTCGACATTGACTCACTCCATGGGTGAAAAGGAATTAAATGACCAAAACTCTCGAATGACGAAGTCACAAAGTAACGCGAGATGTAGATATAAGGATCCTTCGGGATATCTCTCTCAATCGTTAGATCGAGCCTAGTGGAAGGATAGGGTAAGTGATAATTTTGACTGAAAACAAGCATTAATATCCCCTTTATGACCTTTCCGATAGATAACTCTTCAGGACTTAAATGGGATAAGACCTGTAAGGGATAAAAGGTTGCAAAATCCCGAAGTTTTGAAATCCTTCCAACCATCAAATCGAGGGGATAAATTTGGAGACATTGTGGATTGTTGATCGACGGTCCATTGGGAACCTTTCTCTACCATCTGATCAACCAATGGGAGATAGCATAGACACTCTGCTAGAATCTTACTTCAGGATTTTGGAACTTTGTAACTCCGGGACTCCAGGAGATGTGATGATATAGGATGGTATGTTAAACACTGAAGTGTCGAAATATCTATGTGTGGTGTCCAACCTCGTTGGGACAGGGCATGTATGCCATGATGATGTGGTTTCTCTAGATAGTTCCACATGGAATCATGTGATTTGTCACAAATTAAGTATGGTATCCCCCCTTTGTCAAGTTTAGGCTATGTGTTAAGCACAGATGAATCTCAGCCATCAAATCCAAGGGTGGATAAAATATCCACCATATATTCTAGAGTAGAAAGATTCCTTTGGACTTCATAACTTTGAGGAAGTTTTTAGACCTGTACAAGAACATTGAAGGGGATGAATGCATGTTACCCACGAAGGCCAAGGAAATATCCCCTGCATCCTCCCCTTCAATGTCCATGTCATCGCTAGAGGATGATGACTGAGGTCATGTTAGTGCCATGTAGGATGGTACAAATGAGGTGGAGCCATGTGGGCTCCACATGGACTTACCAATGATACCCTGAGAAGTTTAGGGAGCCATAACTTTCAACTCAAAACTTAGTTTTGGACGAGTTCATAATCGTTGGAAATCTCTCAGAGAGAAGAAGGAAATGGTGCCATTATTCAAGGAACTTAGTGAAGTTGTAGGAAGGTGAAAAATTTATACCCCATCCTTTAACAGGGTACTTAGGGGGTTGGGTGTGTGACAAATTGGTCCTAGAGAAGGAAACAACAATTGGCCTACTTGGGCTCATGAAAGAGCATAAAATGTTTTAATAGAAAACCTTTAAGGGGCAGGGCACTCTACCCTACCCACCTGTAAGAGATTATTTAAGATTTACTAATAAAAAGAGTGAGACCTTATGTTGTTTACATGTTCTGAATATGAACTTCATATTGTTGTTATATGTTGAATAATGAAGCTAATTTTACGTTACAAAAAAAAATTACTTGTGTTGTTCATAAAATTTGAGGAAAATTGACTAACAAAAAATGTTTTTATCATCACTTAAATAGTCATTGGATAGAAAGAAAAACTACAGCGTGAAGAATGGTGACACACCATTAGTTGGGAGGAATCTCCCATAATAGAGAAGAAGATTATGTTGAGAGGAGGGTGGTGGAATCCCCTACAGATTTCACTAAAACTATAAGAATACTTATGGTAGAAGTACAGACAATGAGAGACTCATGAGAGAACAAGAAAAGAAAACTAAAATAAATTTAGTGATGTTGCAAATCCTATCAGACATATAGAGGAAATTGTGACATGGATCGATGGTCAGTAATGTGGACATACATAATACTAAGAGAACCCAAAGTACACCTAAGATACAAAACCATGGCCCTGAAGATAGAAATACAAAAAGAAGCATCTCAAAGAAGGCCCAACATGGAGCCAAGAGGCATGCTGAAGTCAAGGATTCAACTGAAGAATCCTCTAGTGAGGGAACTGACAACTCCAAGGAATTTTCTAGTAGTGAGACTAGTTTACATTCTCAGAGGAGAAAAAAGACAAGGAAACATTCCAGAAGCCATGTCCCTGAAGAGTTCAAGAAATCCAAACCACTCACTTTCAATGGAGATATTATAAAGGGGGAAGAAGAAAAATCTTGACTACTCGTCTTAAAGAAGTACTTCATAGTCCATGACTACTATGATAATTTGAAGGCCCGAATAACCATATTTAACTTAAATGGAAAGGCCTCCATATGGTGGGAGGACATTAGAAATGTGAAAGGAATTCATGAGAAGGAGTTGTCATGGAAACAATTTGAAAATTATTTTTAAAAAAAGTACCTATCTAAAACTTATTATGATGAAAGGACTAAGGATTTCTATAAAATCAAACTTGGACAACTCACCATTGATGAATATGTCAACAAATTCCTCGAGTCGTTGAGGTATGTGACTTACATCAAGAATGAAAAGGAAAAGGTGCGACGATTCATTAGTGGGATGCCTCAATCCTATCAAGATAGAATTGAGTTTGATGAACCCAAGACTCTAGAAGACACCATTAGGAATGAAAGGTACTGCTATGCAAAATTCAAGTACAAGGAAGAACATCATAAGGATTGGAAAAAAAAAATCAAATTTGGATTTAAGAAGAATGGGTTTAAACCTTCAAGGTTTAGGAACCATGAGAAAGGTTCTAAGACGAGCCTTCCTACTAAAAGTGTGTATCAAGATAATTTTCCATCTCCAAGTGGAAGTAAACCCTTTGGACCATTCCTAGGAAAGACTGACGATAAAAGGAGAGAGCCATTGAAATGTTGGGAATGTGGAGAAGAACATTTGTTGAGGGACTATCCCCATAGGCAATAAGAAAATATCATCATCTGCAACATCCAGGAAGCTACCACGGTCAATGGTGTGGCTAGGAGCATGCCACAAATTTATGTAGTCCTATATAATCGACAAGATGATCACCAAACTTTAGTAGTGGAGATGGAAGGTATGATTGCCAACTATATTGTTCCTATTTTGATTGACCCTGGTTCTAGCCTGATTTATGTTTCCCCTCAAACTGTGGAGAAATGTAATTTTCATTCATTAAAACATATTAAATCGTGGCTGGTACAACTATCCACTGGGACAAAAAGAAAAGTAACATAGGTCTTACCAGCATGCCAATTCATTTTGAGTGGGTTGTCCACCCAAGAAACTCTAATATACTTCCTTTAGGATCTTATGGACTAATGATTGGCGTGGATTGGTTGACTTCCCATAAATCCAAGTTGGATTTTTATAATAAAACATTGGAGTGTGAAGATGAGGAAGGGAGGAAAAGAACCCTACAAGGAATTCAAAATCTTTTCTCAATGAGGCAAATATCAACACTTCAAGGGAAGAAGTATTGCATAAAAAGATGTCCTTTGTATGAAATACAAGTGTTGAACTCTGTTGAGGACAATAAACCAAGCCTTGAGGACCATCCTATATTAAGAGAGTATAAATATGTGTTTCCAGAAGAGGTACCAGGTCTACCTCCAAGAATAGATATTGATTTTTCAATAGAACTTGTACCCGGAGTAGTGCCAATGTCTAGAGCACCCTATAGAATGAGTACACCAAAGCTAGTTGAGATCAAACTGCAGCTGAAGGAGATGTTGGAAAAGGGTTACATATGGCCTAGTGGGTCCCCATAGGGAGAACCAACCTTGTTTGTGAAAAATAAGGATGGCACACTCAAATTGTGCATAGACTATCGAGAACTCAACAAGATGACCATTAAGAATAAGTATACCTTGTCGAGAATTGATGCCATGTTTGACCAGATGAGGGGTGCTACAATATTTTGTAATATTGATTTAAGGTCGGGGTACCATCAAGTCTGCATTAAGGATGAAGACAACCATAAAACAATCTTTAGGACAAGATATGGGCACTGTGAATTTGTGGTGGTGCCATTTGGGATTACCAATGCACCAACCACCTTTATGTGTTAGGATATTTAGACACTTAGGATTTAGTTAATATCTACTTGGTCTAATGTGTCGTTAGGTAAAAGTGTGCTTTTTTAGTGTGCATTAGTATTCATTTGTAGTTAGGAAATCCAACGATCATGATATGTTCCTGACATAGAGTGATCTGACGGTTCATATTCTCCTCTATCGTAACAACCATTGATTCGTGGCTTAACACCTGATTGGTCCATGATCTCTATTTAAAGAGTATGGAGGGTCATTTTTTGATGATCTATTGCTAGAAAATATCTTGTAAAATCTCTCTGTAATCTTTTTCTTTTTCATTAATAAACTGCTCTAAGTGGTTGCATTGGCTGGGGTCGTGGATGTTTCCCTGTAGGGATTTTACCACATCAAAAAATTGATATGTTGATATTTGATATGTTTGTGTGAGTGGTTACTGAAGGTGTTCATCCTCTGTTGGAATACCTTTGTTTTCAAACATGGTTTCAGAGCCTGTTTCAAGACCAGCTCCTATTGTAGATCGAGATCGTGAAGCCGAGTTGAATCATCTATGTTTTCTTCCATTTTCATACATTTATGGTCTTTGAGGACTATTCCATTGTGTCCATAACACTCGTTTCATTCAGGAACAAATTTATTTTCACTCAAAAAGTTTTTTTTTTCCCAAGAACGACCATTTCAGCTAGATCCGGAGGTATAAAGCCTAAATATGCCCTTTTTAATTTGTTTTTGCAGAGTATTATTTCGGTTTTATATTGCTTGTTTCCGGGTTTCTACTCTTTTATATCTGCGTATTCTCTTTTCCCCATGCCCCGTGCGATCTCAAAAAATAGAAACAAATAGGAAAAAATGCATTTTCTGGATAAGCTAACCGAGATCTAACTGTTATTGTAATTTTTTTCTTTTGTGAAAAGAGTTTTTTTAACACGCTCTCCAACAACAACAACAACAACAACAACAACCCTCCTGCTAAACAACACAATACAATATTTTTTGCTATCCCATTGGTTAAAAGTTTATTTATTAAGAGGTTTTGAGTTCAAGTCTCTCTTTTTGTTACTTTTTTTGAAAAAACGTTCATGCTCCATTCTAAAGCGTATTTCACTTCAAGTATAAAAGTGAATCACTATAAGTAGCTTTAATTTTTTATTTTAGAGTTATTTATTTTTAATGCAACTTTTCTTTTATAAAGTAACTTCATTGTAAAAGTGATTCCCACTGTTTTTTATAAAAGTGGGTCACTTCTTAAAGAAACTTACACCATCACGTGGTCCTTTGGTTATCGTTTATGCCTTTTTGTAAAAGGGCATAACTTTCACATCCGAAGTCTGTTTTCAGTGTCATTTTTTTTTAAACTACCAAATTTTTCGAGATCTTTCCATCCACATCATCAGTTTCTATTTTTAAATCCATATTATCTATATATTTAATATGGATTGTTCAATTAATATTTTTCTTACCAACACCAACTACTTCCAATGGAAATTCCATATGGAGGATTTATTAAGAAGTAAAGGATTGTACCAGATTACCTTGGGAAAGAAAACAGAACCTATTGATGCTAATAAGAAAATCAAATGGGTTAATAGGAATGATGAAGCATGTGGACTAATCAGAATGTCTATCTCTCATGATTTAAGGTTAACTTCAATAAATTGATAAACCCAAAAAAGCTTGAGGAAAGATTGAATCTATGTTTGGTAAGCACAACATTATTCGAGCACAACAGTTAGAAAATCAAGTACTGACTTTAATTCCAAGTGATTTTTCTTGCATTGAAGAATATTTATCTAAGTTTAAAACACTCATAATTTTATGTGAAGAATCTAAGATAAAGATGGATGAATATCGTTGCATATATATTATTCTTTCTAAGCCAGGTAGTTCATATTCTATGTTTGTATCTACGTTTTATTACATTAAAGAGGCTCTAGAGATATCTTATCAAAAACCCACTCTTGAGTCCTTTTGTGATTCTTTGATTAGAGAGAAAGATAAGCTTGTACAACTTGGAGTGATCAACACTACAGGTACCTCCGACAAAGCCTTAGTTGTCCATCAGAAAGATAAACCAAAGAATCCCAATAAGAAACATCCTCGCAAAAACAACAACTTTCGCTCCTAATGGTGACAAAGGAAAAAAATATAAAAATAAGAAGACTGACAAACATTTCAAATTTTGTGATAATTATGGTCATGATGAGTCCAAATGTTTCAAGAAGATGGAATATTTAGAAGCAGTGATGAAGAAGCACAACATCAATATTGATTCTTTCTCTTCTTCTTCTTCTTCTCATGGACATGCACTTTCTTCTTCTGGTTTCTCCTTCAATACAACTTCTACTTCTTCTTCTGATGAGTGGCTTATTGATTCTGGAGCATCTTATCATTTGGATAAGGATAAAGACATATTTTCTTCTCTAAATGAATGTAACACCAATAAAATATTTGTTGGTGATTATAGATCTCTTAGTGTTGTAGGATATAAAACAATTCAAGTAGAAAATGGTCATTTGAGTGATGTATTCTGTGTTCCAAATCTTTCTTGTAACCTTCTATCAGTATATCAAATCACTCATTCAGATGAAGGTAAAATCGTTGATGTTTCAACTCACCAAGCTGTAATCAAGGATCTAAATATCCTAAGCATGTTCTTGCAACTAGAATTGTTGATGATATTACTAGGTTGTACAAGTTTGACAATGTTGGGTCATCATCTTTTTCATCAGTTTTTGTTGCTCACAGTGATGACTTGAGAAAACTTTGGCATGAGCGGTTGGGTCATCTAAAATATCACTCATTGCAACAACTATGTAATCAACAGATGGTGACTGGTCTTCCTCCTGTTTCATGTAGAGATGGAATTTTTTTTAGTTGTGTTCTCGACAAACATCATCGGGATAGTTTTGAAAAATGTGCCTCTTGGCATGCCTCAAACCCTTTGTAGCTTGTTCACAGTGATTTGTGTGTTGGGTATGAGTTATATTCTTTGCAAGAGTAGTAGTGTTACATTTTTTCCTCGAGAAACATGTCACACTTTTTCCTCGTTTTTCATGTTGCCTTGAAACTTAGTTACCAACTTAATGAGAACTCTACACAATTCTCATTTTTTGGGGTGTCAAGCTTTTTACCCTGTTTTTAAAAATGGTGCTACCAGTAGCACCCCCTTCCCTTTTTAAATGGTTTTTCGATATTTTAAATTTTTCGATCCACAATGTTTCCACATTATTTTTTTAAATGCTTGTTTTTCATGTATTTTCAATTTTTTTCTAATTTTTTATTTTTTATTTTTTATTCAATGATGTTTTTAGTAATTTTTCCATGCTCCTTTCAATCTTATAAATATTTTTTTCCATTTACTTTTTTGAAATTATGTTTTTTCATGTAATTGTGTCTCCTTAATTGATTTATTGTTCCATACTTTTAAAATGTAGTAAAAAACATCATTTTTAACATATTGTTCATAGTTACTTCAATACATAGAAAATAATTGTACTAAAATAACAGTATTTTTTAATATTTAAAAAACAAATATAATTAAAATTTCTTTTGATAAATTAAAAACTTAAAAAACTAAGAAAAAAAACAATTAAAATTAATAAAAAAAAATCAAAAGCAAAATAAAATTTATATAAAAAATAAAATAAAGAAAAACTTAGAAAACCAAATAGAAAAAAATATATATATATTTATAAAAACTAGAAGAAAATGAAGAAAAAATTAAAAACAAAAAAAGTAAAAAATTAAATATATGGGGAAAAACACATTAAAAAAATTAAAAAACACAAAAACCAAAATATATATATATATAAACTAAATTAAAAATCCTAAAATAATTTTTTTAATATAAAAATATAAAAACAAAACTAATAAAAAAACCCAAAATTATAAAAAAAATAACAAAAAAATTACATTAAAAATCTTTAAAAACTAATTTAAATATTAAATTTTATAAAAACAAAATAAAAAAAAATAAAAAATAGTTTATATATATATATATAAACATATATATAGAAGTGAGAGCCACGGGGGCAATGTCGGGCATCGCTCCAGCCCCCTTGGGCTAGGTCGTGGTCACGTGGGGCCATGACCTANTATAAAACTATTTTTATTTTTATTTTTTAATCTTGGTTACCTGGGTTAATTGCAACTATCACATTTTTTAATATGCAAGACCTTATGATGCTTGTCATTGCACCTTCCTAACAGAGCATGTATGTGCCACTAGGTGGTCTATTTTTTAGAAACGATATTTGCCCCGGGTTGTAGGGCCCTTTTTTTTGTACTTCCAGAGTGAGTAGGACTCTTTCATCCCTTCACATGGGGCATGTTGTTAATCAAATATCTTAATATTCACATTCTATAAAGTATTTTCTGCACTTTGAAATTAAAATTTAATAAATATTAGATTTTTTTGTAGACTGTGAATTTGAAATTAAAATTTCTAATCTAATTAAAATTCATTTTTGAAATTGAAATCTCTAATTTAATTAAAATTCACTTTGAAAATAAAATATGTTAAGCATGATAATAATTAATTTTTAAAATGTAGTTTTGGTGAAATGTTTTTTTGATAAAAAATTGCATTTATTTATGTATAATTTTATTTTAATAATTAGTTTTCTATAAATCTTACATTAAAAATTGTATATTGATAAAACATTTATATGTGAATTAATTGGTTTTGACTTTAATTTATTTTAATATTAAAATTTGTTAAGCATTTTAGTATTTGCTAAATATTTTTCTATATATTTTGTAATAGTAAAATTTGTTAAGCATTTTAATATTTGTTGAATATTTTTGTATATATTTTGTATTATTTATGTTTATTTTAAAATTTAAACATTAGATTTTCTTTAGTTTACTGTTTTAGTTTAGGGTATTTTCCTTTTTTTTTTTATGTTTTTTTAAATTTTAGAATTTTTTTTAATATTTTGTTTAAATTTTTTAAGTTTTTTTTAGTGTTTTCTATTTTAGTTTTTTTTAGTTTTTTTTTAGGTTTTAAGTGTTTTTTTTCTTATTATTTTTTAAAAATATATACCATTTTTTTATATCACTCATTTTTTTTTGAGAAATTTTAAATTTTTTTCTTTTCTTTTTTATGTTTTTTTTTTTTCCACCCCATTTTTTTAATGTTTTCCTTTTTTCTTTTGTTTAATTTGGGTTTTGAATATTTTTTTAAATGTGTTTTTTTACTTCATTAAAAACAAAAAAAAATGGCAATTTTTATTTATTTATTTTTCAATGTAAATTTAAGAGAAAAAAAAAGTTAATAAATAAATTTTAAAGCGATAATTTTGTATCCAATTTTGGGTTTTTTGTGGCATAGGGATCTATTGTCAAACGGTTTCAATTAGGTCATAATTAGCCATAATTTTAACGTTTTGACCTTCTTTTTTTTAGTTAGCGCCACTTTTTTATTTAGGTGTTAATTTTAAGGTTTTTCTGAACTATTGTATGAGTTTTGAAGGCCAAGCTTGAAAAATGTTGTAATTTGACCCTATTTGAAAAAAAAGGGTGATGCCGGTAGCACCACGTTTTCATTTGGGGGTTGATTTTCATGTTTTTTATGCAAAAATATCGGTTTTTTGGGCCAGAGTTCTCGTTTTGAGGTCACAGTTCTCATTAAGTTTGTAACTATGTTTTGATTTCTGTGACCATTGTTGGGCGGTTTTTCAGCACATGGTTTTTTGCTGATGATTTTCTATTTCCGGTTAAGGAATTAGAGTTGTTGACCAATCCAGCTCATTGGGTTAGGGTTTTGTATGTCATTGGGTCCTATATGTGTATTTTATTGTAAACAATGTATCACTATGAATAAATATAGAATATGTTGGTTTTCTTGGTTTGGATTTCCAGGGGAAAAATCTCTGTGTAATTTTTGTATTTTCCATTGTATTTTTTCTGTTCTTTTACTGAAAATCTATTCACAGTAAATATTGTACTAGGTTAAAATCTACATTGTGTAGTCCACTTTCTTCTCCTTTTTCTGGGTGCAAATATTTCTTAAACTTCATTGATGAATTGTCCAGATGTACTTGGGTTTACTTCTTAAAACTTAAGAGTGAAGTTTTCGACAGGTTTTTGGATTCCCTTGTAGAAAAGAAATATAGACATCAAATTCAAAGGTTAAGAATAGATAATGGAGGCAAATATGTGAACAATAATTTTACAAGTTACTACACTACATAGGGAATCCAAATGCAACACATTGTTCCATATACACCACAACAAAATGGTGTTGCTGAGAGAAATAACTGCACATTAAAAGAAATGACTAGTTGTATGATCCAATCTAAGGGATTAAGTCTATTAACCCACTCATACAACTTTCGCTCCTAATGGTGACAAAGGAAAAAAATATAAAAATAAGAAGACTGACAGACATTTCAAATTTTGTGATAAATATGGTCATGATGAGTCCAAATGTTTCAAGAAGATGGAATATTTAGAAGCAGTGATGAAGAAGCACAACATCAATATTGATTCTTCCTCTTCTTCTTCTTCTTCTCATGGACATGCACTTTCTGCTTCTGGTTTCTCCTTCAATACAACTTCTACTTATTCTTCTAATGAGTGGCTTATTGATTCTGGAGCATCTTATCATTTGGATAAGGATAAATACATATTTTCTTCTCTAAATGAATGTAACACCAAGAAAATATTTGTTGGTGATTATAGATCTCTTAGTGTTGTAGGATATAGAACAATTCAAGTAGAAAATGGTCATTTGAGTGATGTATTCTGTGTTCCAAGTCTTTCTTGTAACCTTCTATCAGTATATCAAATCACTCATTCAGATGAAGGTAAAACCATTAATTTTTCAACTCACCAAGCTGTAATCAAGGATCTAAAATATCCTAAGCATGTTCTTGCAACTGGAATTACTGATGATATTACTAGGTTGTACAAGTTTGACAACTTTGGGTCATCATCTTTTTCATCAATTTTTGTTGCTCACAGTGATGACGTGATAAAACTTTGGCATGAGCGGTTGGGTCATCTAAAATATTGCTCATTGCAACAACTATGTAATCAACAGATGGTGACTGGTCTTCCTCCTGTTTCATGCAGAGATGGAATTTTTTTCGGTTGTGTTCTCGACAAACATCATTGAGACAGTTTTGAAAAATGTGCCTCTTGGCATGCCTCAGACCCTTTGCAACTTGTTCACAGTGATTTGTGTGTTGGGTATGTGTTATATTCTTTGCAAGAGTAGTAGTGTCACATTTTTACCTCGAGAAACATGTCACACTTTTTCCTCGTTTTTTATGTTGCCTTGATTTTCGTGACCATTGTTGGGCGATTTTTCGACACATGTTTTTTTGCCGATGATTTTCTATTTCCGGTTAAGGAATTAGGGTTGTTGACTAATCTAGGTCTTTGGGTTAGGGTTTTGTATGTCGTTGGTTCCTATATGTATATTTTATTGTAAACAATGTATCACTATGAATGAATATAGAATATGTTGGTTTTCCTGGTTTGGGTTTCCAGGGGAAAAATCTCTGTGTAGTTTTTGTATTTTTCATTGTATCTTTTCTTTTCTTTTACTGAAAATATATTCACAGTAAATATTGTACTAGGTTAAAATCTACATTGTGTGGTCCACTTTCTTTTCCTTCTTTTTCTAGGTGCAAGTATTTCTTAAACTTCATTGATGAATTTTCCAGATGTACTTGGGTTTACTTCTTAAAACTTAAGAGTGAAGTTTTTGACAAGTTTTTGGCTTCCCTTGTAGAAAAGAAATCTAGACATCAAATTCAAAGGTTAAGAATAGATAATGGAGGCGAATATGTGAACAATAATTTTACAAGTTACTATACTATATAGGGAATCCAAATGCAACACATTGTTCCATATACACCACAACAAAATGGTGTTGCTGAGAGAAATAACTGCACATTAAAAGAAATGGCTAATTGTATGATCCAATCTAAGGGATTAAGTCTATTAACCCACTCAGACAACTTTCGCTCCTAATGGTGACAAAGGAAAAAAATATAAAAATAAGAAGACTGACAGACATTTCAAATTTTGTGATAAATATGGTCATGATGAGTCCAAATGTTTCAATAAGATGGAATATTTAGAAGAAGTGATGAAGAAGCACAACATCAATATTGATTCTTTCTCTAATTCTTCTTCTTCTTCTCATGGACATGCACTTTCTTCTTCTGGTTTCTCCTTCAATACAACTTCTACTTCTTCTTCTGATGAGTGGCTTATTGATTCTGGAGCATCTTATCATCTGGATAAGGATAAAGACATATTTTCTTCTCTACATGAATGTAACACCAAGAAAATATTTGTTGGTGATTATAGATCTCTTAGTGTTGTAGGATATAGAACAATTCAAGTAGAAAATGGTCATTTGAGTGATGTATTATGTGTTCCAAGTCTTTGTTGTAACCTTTTATCAGTATATCAAATCAATCATTCAGATGAAGGAAAAAACGTTGAGTTTTCAAATCACCAAGCTGTAATCAAGGATCTAAAATATCCTAAGCATGTTCTTGCAACTGGAATCGCTGATGATATTACTAGGTTGTACAAGTTTGACAACTTTGGGTCATCATCTTTTTCATTAGTTTTTGTTGCTCACAGTGATGACTTGAGAAAACTTTGGCATGAGTGGTTGGGTCATCTAAAATATCGCTCATTGCAAAAACTATGTAATCAACAGATGGTGACTGGTCTTCCTCCTGTTTCATGCAGAGATTGAATTTTTTTCGGTTGTTTTCTCGACAAACATCATTGGGGCAGTTTTGAAAAATGTGCCTCTTGGCATGCCTCAGGCCCTTTGCAACTTATTCACAGTGATTTGTGTGTTGGGTATGTGTTATATTCTTTGAAATATTCGTAGTGTCACATTTTTTCCTCGAGAAACATGTCACACTTTTTCCTCATTTTTCGTGTTGCCTTGATTTTCGTGACCATTGTTGGGCGATTTTTTGGCACATCATTTTTTTCTGATGATTTTCTATTTCCGGTTAAGGAATTAGGGTTGTTGACTAATCCAGGTCATTGGGTTAGGTTTTTGTATGTCGTTGGGTCCTATATGTATATTTTATTGTAAACAATGTATCACTATGAATGAATATATAATATGTTGGTTTTCTTGGTTTGGGTTTCCAGGGGAAAAATCTCTGTGTAATTTTTGTATTTTCCATTGTATCTTTTCTGTTCTTTTACTGAAAATATATTCACAGTAAATATTGTACTAGGTTAAAATCTACATTGTGTGGTCCACTTTCTTCTCCTTCTTTTTCTGGGTGCAAGTATTTATTAAACTTCATTGATGAATTTTCCCGATGTACTTGGGTTTACTTCTTAAAACTTAAGAGTGAAGTTTTTGACAAGTTTTTGGCTTCCCTTGTAGAAAAGAAATATAGACATCAAATTCAAAGGTTAAGAATAGATAATGGAGGCAAATATGTGAACAATAATTTTACAAGTTACTACACTACATAGGGAATCCAAATGCAAATACACATTAAAAGAAATGGCTAATTGTATGATCCAATCTAAGGGATTAAGTCTAAAGTATTGGGTGAAAGCCATCAACTATGAAAATTACATAGTAAATCACACTCCCACAAAGGCTCTTAAAAATATAACACTGGAAGAAGATTGGACTAAAATTAAACCAGTTGTAAGTCACTTCTGTGTATTTAGAAGTATAGCATGGGATCACATTCCTCATGAGAAAAGGAAATCATTGTAGCCTGTGAGCCTAATTCGACATTTGTGCCTTCTTCGGGCTACAATCCATCTTCGACATTTGTGCCTTCTTCTATTCTAGTTTCTTCTTCAGATGGTGATAGTGAGGATGAAAATACACTTCCTCCTACTCACCTTCCTCCATATGATTCCTTTGAAACTAAACCAACACCAACTCCAGCTCCACCGCTTCCTATATGGGCTCGTTCAACACGAGAAGCATCTAGTGATCTTGTTGGTGATCATTCATATCAACGTTAGACACGTTCATAGTTCCAATGAGCCTCTTATCTTTTGGATCAAGTTTCAGAGACTCATGATCCAGAGACATTTGCAGAAGCTTCAGGTCATCCAGATTGGGATACATCAATGAATTAAGAGTATCGTTCTTTAATAGAAAACGATACTTGATATCTTGTACCTCTTCCAAAAGGAAGAAAACTTGTCAAATGTAAATAGGTCTACAGAACTAAGTATGCATCATATGGAAGTGTTGAAAGACACAAGGCTCGGTTAGTTTCCAAAATATTTTCCCAAGTTGAAGGAATTGACTATAATGAAACATTTTCCCTTGTAGCCAAAATGAATTATATACACCTTGTTCTTTCCCTTGCTACCTCACATAAATGGGAGGTCCATCAGATGGATGTTAAATCTATCTTCTTGCATGGATATTTTCAAGAATAAATCTACATGGAAAAACCTCCTAGCTATGTCCAGAATGAATCTAGCCTTGTTTGTTGCCTTAAGAAATCTCTTTATGGTCTTAAGCAAGCTCCATGAGCTTGGTATGAAAAAATGGACATTTTTCTTATTTCCGCCAGATTCTCTAGATTCCATTTTGATCCTACTGTATATACCAAGAAAGTAGGAACCCATCTCATAATCATTTTCCTTTATGTTGATGACCTTATCCTTACTGGTAGTGACTCAAAACTTTTAAACCATGTGAAAACCAACCTTAAGAATAAATTTGAAATGATATACTTAGGATTTTTATACTATTTCCTTAGCCTCCAAGTTTTGAAAACCAATGAAGGAATTTTTCTTTCCCAATATAAGTATGCTTGGGACCTTCTTCATTGCTTTCACATGGACAATTGTAAACCAACCCCTTCTCCCTTCTAGTCTAGAGTCAAGCTTGTTTCCACCTATACTTCTCCCGGAGTTGATGCTACCTTGGGCCGTCAGTTAGTTGGTAGCATGTTATACTTGATTCATACCCATCCTAATCTTTCCTTTGTTGTTAGTCTTTCTTCCCAGTATATGCAAACTCCTCATCAAATTAATTGGAAATCAACTAAAAGGATACTTCTCTATGTCCATGATAAAGTTTACTTTAGGATACATTATAGTTCAAGGGGGACTCCTTTATTGGTTGGTTTCATTGATTCATATTGGGTCGTCGACCATGATGATCAGAGGTCTATTGTAGTTTATATTTTCAGCCTTGGTTCAAGAACTGTCACTTGGGATTGTAAGAAACAACATGTTATTGCACTTTCTTCAACAGAAGTAGATACCAAGCAATGGTAAATTCAAGTCAGGAAGCCTTATGGCTTCGACAAATTCTTTCATAGTTTGGATTCCATCAACAACATTTGACCAACCGTTGGTGCAACAATCAAAGTTCCATCAAGCTTTCCAAAGACATTTTTCAACATCAACGTAGCAAACACATCGATATACACATGCACTTCATCAGAAAGCTCATTCATGATCAAGTTATTAAAGTTCTCTTTTTCCCTACAAAAGATCAAGTTTCATACATTTTCACCAAGTCTCTTATACAAGCGAAGTTTTCCAAACTTCAATCTATGTTAGGAGTTCAGGAAGTTGTCATCAAGGGGGGATAGGCTCTAAAGCCTCATTTCTTCTCCTATTGTGTCACTATTGTAAATCCTTCGATCCTATCCCAAGTTTTTCTTAAGGGGGGATGTTAGAATATTTAAACACTTAGGAGTTAGTTAAGCTCTACTTGGGCTAATGTGTCTTTAGGTAAAAGTGTGTTTCTTTAGTATGCATTAGTATGCATTTGTAGTTAGGAAATCTGACGGTCACAATATGTTTCTGACATAGAGTGATCCGACGGTATATATTCTCCTCGATCTTAATGACCATTGATCCGTGGCTTAACACCTGATTGGTCCATGATCTCTATTTAAATAGCATGGAGGGTCATTTTTCGATGATCAATTGTGAGAAACTCTCTTATAAAATCTCTCTGTAATCTTTTTCTTTTGCATTAATAAACTGCTCCAAGTGGACGCATTCGCTAGGGCTGTGGATGTTTCTCCGTAGGGTTTTTACCATGTCAAAACATCGGTGTGTTAATATTTGATCTGGTTGTGTTAGTGGTTACTGAAGGTGTTTGTCCTCTGTTGGAGTACATGTGTTTTCAAACATTATGTGCCCAATGAATAATGTACTCAACAAATTATTAGACATATTTTTGTTGGTCTTCATAGATGACATTATGATCTATTCTAAGAGCATAAAATAGCATGAAGAGAACCTCAAGTCAATTCTTCAAGTGCTAATATAGCACAATCTCTATGCAAAGTTTAGTAAGTGTGAATTATTTCAAAGGAAGGTCCATTACTTAGGCCATGTCATCACTGAGGAAGGAGTGGTAGTTGACCCTGACAAGATCAAAGACATCATGGATTGGCCTACACCAAAGAATATCTCTGATATCATATCCTTTATGGGACTAGCAGGATACTATAGAAGGTTCCTAAAGGGGCTTTCCCATATTGGTTATCCAATCACCTCCCTACATAAAAAGGGAGTTAAATTTGTTTGGACCACGAAATGTGAAGAGAGTTTTAACCAACTGAAACACATTTTAACCAATGCACCAATAATGAAAATTGTAGACCCACATAAGGACTTCTTGGCATGTACAAATGATTGCAAAGAAGGAATCAGAGGAATCCTCATGCAATAAGGGCATGCAATCTATTATGAATCTAGAAAATTGAATGCACATGAAATAAATTGTGTGACACATGACCTAGAATTTGATTCCATAGTTCATGCTTTAAAAATGTGGAGGAATTACCTCCTAGGTCGAATATTTATACTTATGACCAACCATTTTGGGTTGAGATACTTGTTTGACCATACCAAACTCAATGCTAGACAAGCTAGGTGTATGGCCCTCCTCGGTGAATTTTATTTCGAAATCAAACATATTAAGCGAACGGAAAACAAATTAGTTGATGCCCTCAATATAAGTATGAAAGTGATTCAATTGGAAGTTGTAAGTACTTGTGAATCAGACAATAAGGAGACAGTTAAAAGTGCACAAGCAACATATGAGTTTTTCAAAACTGTGAAATCATACTTAGAGAAATATCCCACAGGGTTGAAGTACGAGGGCTATCAATTGTTGAATGATGGCCTAATAACTTACAAAGGTAGGTTGTATATTCCAAATAGTAAGGAATTGAGGAGGTTCATACTGGATGAACTACATAAAATACCATACACTGGTCACCCTGGTTATCAAAAAATGATCACAACCACCAAGAAACTATTTTATTGGCTGAGAATGAAGAAGGGCATAGCCGACTACTTGGCTAAGTGATTAGAATGTCAGTAGATTAAGGTGCAACACTGAAATCCAACAAGGTTGTTTCAGCCCATACCAATTCCAGAATGGAAATGGGAAACCATCTCCATGGATTGTATCACCGGACTACCTAAATTAACCAAGCAGAATGACACTATTATGGTATTTGTGGACAAACTGAGAAAGGTTTCTCACTTTATTCCCATAAAGTCAACTTGCAAGGTAATAGATATTGCAAACATTTTCATGAAATAAATATTATACTACATGGCATGCCTAAAGAAATCATATCAAAAAGAGATACATAATTTACTTCAAACTTTTGGAAATCTTTGTTTGCTAGTTTTGAAACTAAATTACTATTTAGTATGAATTATCACCCTCAAACTGATGGAAAAAAAGAAAGGGTAACCCAAGTGCTAGAGGACATTTTAAGGATGCATGCGATGCATCATCTTAAGAAGTGGTAAAAATACCTACCAATGGTAGAATTTTCTTATAAAAACGACTATCAAGAATCCTTGAAGATGAGTCCTTTTGAGGCTGACTATGTTAGGCAATGCAACATTGCAATCGGATGGAGTAACCCAATGGAAAGAGTAACACTTGAGCTAGACCTATTGAAATAAATGGAACAACAAGTAGCTTGAATAAGACAGAATATGAAGGTGGCTCAAGACCGACATAAGAGCTATGTAGACAAAAATAGGACTCCTAGGGAGTTCAACGTAGGGGACCATGTGTATCTCTGGATTAGAACCATAAGAATTTCCTTGAGAATGGGAACTTGTGCCATGATGGCACCTTATTTTTGTGGACCCTTTGAAATTTTTGACAGAGTGGGACCTATAACATATAGACTAGTACTTCCTCCCATAGTGAAAGCACGCAATGTTTTCCATGTTTGATTATTGAAGAAATATGTACATGATTTTAATCATATAATTGACTGGTCTGTTATCTAGCTGGAACCAGAGGGAGAATTCCTACCAGAACCCCAATGCATACTAGACATGAAGGACATTCCACTTAGAAACAAAACCATTGCAGATGTCAAGGTGCAATGGAAACACTTTGGTACAAATGAAGCTACATGGGAATTGGAGGATGCCATGAAACATGCATACTCATTTTTGTTTACTGGTGTACATAAAGACCACAATGGAAAGTAGAACACCGGGGATAGTGTTCCTTTAAGGGGGAGGGGATTGTAATACCCATGTTTCTCCCAACTTGTAAATATAATTAGATTTGGATAAAAAACTGTAGATAGACCCATCATGAAAATTTTGGAAAAGACAATGAACCTTATTATTAAA
>SNQJ01S0002226.1:333509-382062 GCA_010110895.2 Picea sitchensis
TTTCTTAAGGTGCACATGAAGAAGTATAAGTCCACACCAGGAAATTTGAAGGAAATATTCCAGATTTGGCATTAGTTAAGTTAATTCTCATTTAAAAAGTGAGAAAAATAATTTAAAAGAAAAAGTTGCAAAGAAGAGGAAAAGTGAATATTTTATTTTACCTTTGGAAATTTATCATCCCATGGTTTTGGAAAACCATTGACCCATTGTATTCCATACCATATATAATATATGTGTGTGTGTGTGTATTTACCTATAAATAAGTATTTCACAAAACTTATGGTCGCGTTTGTTGATCCCTAACCGCCACTAACAAGTAGTCAAGAGTATAAAAGGGAATTTTATTATAAGTCAAAACATAAGGTACTCTTTATAAAGTCAAAATATAAGGTACTCTTTAGAGAGAGAGAGAGAGAGAGAGAGAGAGCATTATCATTAAAGAGGAGAGTCCCTTTTACATTTATCATTTATTGAAAAAAAAGAAGTGAACTATGATTTCTACAAAGAATACATTTTCAACAAAATGTCCCTATTGTGCAAAAGAGGAAGAGTATGAAAGGGGCCTTATGAATGGAGATCACACTTGTCCATATTGTAAAAAGATTTTTATTTTAGTAGAAAATCATGGTGACACCCATTGGGAAGTGAAAATAAAAGAATTACAAAACCAATTAATTCATTATCAACAACACAACAAAAATTTACAATTTCAAGTTGGGTTTGAGCAAATGCTAAAAAAATAAGAAGAGAGACAAAAACAAAATCTTGAGGGAAAATTACAAGAAAAAGACAAATACATTTCTTACTTAAAATATCATAACCAAAATGTATTGGTACAACTCAATGAGACAAAAGATAAGAAGCATAGGGATCTGAAGTTAGATAAAGCTAATCACGATCTCATTAAGAAATTATCAGAAAATGATGAAGATAATTGTCGCCTAAAAATCCATAATCAAAGTTTAATCACCCAGATTAAGAAGATAAAGAGTGATAAGAAGACAATAGAGGACAAGTTAGAACAACTTATCAATAAATAATCATTGGTATATAAAGAGACAATGATTGAACCTATGGAACTAAAAAAAAATTCAAATGGAAAAAACCTAATAGTGGATAAAGTAATTAATACAGACCCAGTCAACCTTACAGCTCAAAAGGATTTAGTTGATGTAAAGAGGTCTTCGCATGTTGAAGTAGAAAGAAGCCAGGGCTATGAAGAAGACTCAATTCCAAGTGTTAATCAAGAAGAAGCTACAAGTACACAAAATAAATATTAGGTTACAAGGATACCTTATAGAAATGCTAATAAAAAAAATCGATACTTCAACCAATCAATGTATCCACAGGAACAAATGAAAAATATGTCAAAAATTATTACCTCAATTACAAATGATGTGCAAGATAGAAGTTATCATGGGATTCAAAATACATCAAATTGTCTACAAGAACTCCATAAAATCCCCATTGTACAGAAGATTGATTTAAGGTGGGAAGAATCCCTTACAATTCGATGGTTCTACGCAATGCTTAGAATATCCTATAGTTTCAAGTCGTCGACGATCACTAATTTAGGAATAAAGAATAAAGAGACGATATTACAAGCCAACGCAAGACATAAGTCTTCCATATGTATGCTTTGAGGACAAATCATTTTTAAGGGGAAGGCAATGTTATGAACATAATATATAATAATAAATATAAATACATTATAATAGTTAATGAATAATTAATAGAGAGACACCTTCCCAATGAAAGGTCATGTATATTCATGGAAGGGCACCCATTCATGGGTATATAAGACCCTCATTCGTATTGTATATCATCATCTTATATTCATATACATTATTTAATATATTATCCTTTATGGATTATAACCTGTTGTCTTACCTACATTGGGTATTTACCTAGTGAACTGGCTTGGTTCACCACAATATCAAAAGGGAAGAGGAAGATCAGAAGAGAAATATCAAAAGCATGAAGACAGAGGGAGAAACCCCAAAGAGAATTACCCTTTTCCATTAATGTTAAAGGGGGAGAGAAACATGAGGAGAGAATGATTGGGAGAATTGGTCACATGTGGAGCATGATTGTTTCCATCAATGCTAAAGGGGGATATTGTTGGAAATTTAGTTGTCATTGATGTCAAACCTAGATGGAAACTCTAGAAGAAGTATAGAATCATTGATGTCAACCATATAAGAAGCATGCTAACCCCATAAGAAGCCTCTAGAAGTAATGGTTTTGTTTGACAGAATAAGTGATGGTTTTATATGGAGAAGTCTCCAAAGTGGTCCCCTTATGGCGTAGCTCTAAGCATGGTATTCATGGGAATATTCTTTGAAAAATTATAGAAGAATCCCTAGAAATATGGTTAGGTGGTTAAGAATCCCCACAGGTGTGTTCATGATGCCCGAAGTTGTTTGAGGAAAAATAAGATGATGGAATCTACTAATACATTTAAAACTATCATAGATGGATATTCCTCTTCATTTTGTTTTCAATGGTAGGTGGTACACCATGTGGTTCCTCATAGTTGAAGATATATGCCCTCTTGAAGATGGAAGCCCTAAAGTATGGTTAAGAATCCCTAAACAATTGTAACAAGAAGTGACAAGTCAGACCCAAATTAATTAAAAGAAGAAAAGTTGTTGCAAAAAAGAAGTTACAAGTCAGACCCATTGCAATGAATATTAAAATAAATATCAAGGATATTGTTGGTAAAGTCGGCCCCAATCAAATAATCGTTAAAAAATAAATTGAATTTTATTTGGGGCAAGTCGACCCTACAAAGAGGGTGTCAGATCTAGTATAAATAAGGAACCTAGGAGTTCACTTGTAACATCAACTCAAGTGATTTTTATTTGAGGTAACCAAGGAGATATGAGGTGAATTTAAGAGGGAATATGAAGTGAAGAAGGGAAAAATTCCAAGGGAGAACTAGTACATATTGGAAAAATTGCAACGTTATGACAAAAGTGGCCATATTGTCGAAAAATAGAGGAAATTTATTTTTTTTTCTCCATATTTCCCGATAATGTCTCTCTTGCGACGTACTACTAAAATTTTCGCTCTTGCGACAAAGTTCAGAGGATGTCTCTCTTGCGATGACGTAAAGTTTCATCTCACTTGAGATGTTGGTGAAATATTCATCGCACTTGCGATGTTGTAGACACTAGGTTTTTCCCATCCCAACGATCATCTAGTATTTGACCAAGTCAACTTTGACTTGGTCAAATATCATCGGAATTGTGACATTATAGAATCTATAAATATGTTGCATTTTAGGGATGTTGCGACAAGTTTTCTATAATAACCACAGTTCAAAAATGGTATAAGTTGGTCTTCTTGACGAACAAAAAACATGTATTTTTTTCAGTATATGTCTGTGGGAAAGAATGTCAGAAAAGATTAGAGGTGGGAAAAAAATTAAAGAGGGTGAAAAGGGTGATGGTAAATGTTATTTCCCTTGCAAAAATTGTTGTACTAGACATCCTGAAAGAGTTTTAATAGAAACAACTAAAAAACATTGTAGAAAATATGGGCACATGGACAGGGGATCAAATGAATATTGTCCCATGGTAATTAGCTATATATATTCATTATCTGTTTTAATTTTTATTGTATTCTCAAAATTTTATATTGTTTTATACATGCACTAGTTTTTCATGATTGCTTGTAATTATAAAGTTAGATTTGTCCCCTAACTTTATGCATAAAGCACCAATTAGTAGCATAAATGATGTTGTACAAGATGACGAACTTGAAGGAGATAATGACAATCAAGTTAATGATACCATGGAAGTATATGGAAATAATAACATAGTTCAAGATGATGGGACAAATCAAATGATCCAAGACTTATTCGGTCATCGAAATGAGGATCATGGGGATAGTAGTGATGATATTTATGATGAACCTCTGATTGAAAAGGAAAACAAATGTCTTTATAAAGGGTCAAGAGAAAATATTCTCTCCACTACATTGTTGCTGGTGAACTTGAAGGTTACGAATCATTTGTCGAACACTTTTATGACACAGATCCTAAGGTATGTAATATGCTTCATCACATCTACATAAAGGTTGACTTTTCCCCATTTTTTTTAACGTTAATTAATGTGTAAAATAAAAATCCAATATTTACAATTACTATTATTTACATTAACTATTTATTTTTTATGTTTTAGATTGTTAGGTGAATTTATGTTACCCTCGTCAAATATTTTACCTCGCACATATCGAGATTTACATGCAATTATGAAATACATTGGAATGGAGTATCAAAGTATAGATGCATGTCCTAATGATCATATTATATATTATGGACAACATGCATAGAAAACAAAATTCTCAGTATGTGGTATCAGTAGATGTCAAACTGATCAAGTAACAAAAATGGTCCCTCGAAAGGTTCTCCGATATATTCCCATAATTCCACATTTCAAGCATCTGTTCAAGTGCCAAAGCATGGAATAGTTTATGGATTACCATGCATGAGAGAGAATTGAAGATGGTTTTCTTTGAATGCCTACAGATGGTTATTCATTTAAGGAATTTTTTGCAAAATGGCCATAATTTACAGATGAACCTCGTAATGTTAGGTTTTTATTGGAAACTGACGGTGTTAATCCATTTGGAGAGCTTCGTCTATTTACTCAGTGTGGCCTATTTTTTTTATCAACAATAACATTCCTCCTTGGATGTCAATAAAGAGGGAGCACATAATGTTGAAAATGATTATTCCAGGTATTTGCTTAGATTAATTTTTCGAATGTAAATTTTTCATTTTTCTCTTTTTTGCATAACATATTTTATTTATTTATTTACGAATATATACATACCATGGTAGTAATTTTATGTAATTTTAAACAATTAGGTAAGCACCAAGTTAAAGATATGAATGTGTATATCGAGCCTCTTATCGACAAGCTACTAAAGTTATGGGAGGGAAAAACTATGTATGACATCAATAAACCAATTGGGCAGAAGATATTTCAATGTCGTGAAATACTTTTATGGACAATTCATGATTCCCCAGGACTAACACATTTTTTTGGTATGTAACGTTCCATATTGCATGCTCAAATAATATATAATTAATTGAATATATCATGCATGTTGTTTAAATAATCATTTCGACGTATATTAATAATTAACATTAATCCATTTGTTGCAGGTCTTCAAACTAAGGTTATTTTTTCATGTCCATTTTGTGGTCCTAAGATGAAATCTCGTCGGTAATTTTTTTTAGGAAAGGAGGCATTTGATGATTATAAACACTTCCTCTCTAAGAACCATAAGTATCGTACTACTGAAAAATATCTTTTCAATGGGAAACAAGAGACTGGACTAAAACCACAAAGAATGACACCTTGCCTATGGAAGTTGGCATATGACAGAATTAATCCTCGTGGTGCACATTTTGTTTATGTATCGTAAATGGAATCATGTTTTGAAATTTTATTTTAATTATTCAATTTATTTTACCGCATTTGATAAATAGTGTTCTGATTGTTTTTATGCTTCATCATTTTCGTCGTCGTGGAGGTAGTAATAATGGGCTTCCACGAGGAATGAAATGTTATCCCACTCAATTCATGAGGTTTCCTTACTATGAGGACCTAAAAATAGTTCATTTATTTGATACAATGCATATCGGGAAGAATGTGACAGAAACATTATGGCGAATCATAGATGGAAGGAGGGATAAAGAAAAAAAATTCAAAATTTGTAATAACATTTGGGAAGCCAATCATGCAATTAAAAGTGTGATCCGTTCAAATAGTGATGGAGACCAAAATAAACTTCCATGGTTGTTGGCGCTAGTTTGATCAGACCAGGGTCCTTATCATCTTACCAACAAAAGGTACCATGTAGTCTAGAGCACTGGCATTTTCATCTCCTCCGAAGAGAAGAAGTTGCACCCGAAGCATTGTTGAGACAGATAGATAGGGAAGGGTAGGGAAAAGACTTGAGAGGATCCATAGAGCCTTCAATACTCATTCATGATTTTTCACAAGAGCCATGAACAGATCTGAAACATACAAGTGCAAGAATTGAACCTACTTACGTCTCTAGCAAGCATTTAAACGTAGAACCATCAACTAGAACTCATAATCCATAAGGATATACTGTAATGCATAAGTAAACACACAGAGACACATCATATTTGAAAATTTAGGTCCTTCTACATATTATCTTTGGAATATTTCTCTAATTACAGACTTATAATTACACAACAGTGCGTTGAATAGACTCTTGGCTTTGGACTCAAGTCGCAGAGCTCCAATTCTCAAACTGATAGATCCAATTCATTACAGACTCAAGACTTGACTTCGCTCGACTTAAAATAATAAACAACTAATACAACTGGTTTACAACAACAAGAATGACTAAATCAATTGACTCAACCACAACCCAACTAACCCTTTTACAATTATCCTGGCCAACCCTTTTACAATTATGTTCATCCCTATATCTAAGCTGGGTTGTATCTTCCTTCTTGTCTTGCATGCTTTCTTGTTCTATTGCAACCATGTGTTTCTTAGCTGGCGTTGCATTGAATTTTGCAACTGCTTTCTGTTTCTCTTTCTCCAGGCCTCTGTTGAAGCTTGCGCAACTTGTGCTCAGTCAAAACTTGCACAATTAATTATCCAAAACAAAGGTCCCAACAGGTTCCGATCACAATCCTTGACTCGCCCTCGAGTCAAGTTCTTGGTTCTTTCACATCCTCGAGGAGCATCTGTTGTTTTCCCTTGTCCCTCTTTTATTCTTCCTTGGGATCTTCTATTTGTGCTTTCTCTTCTTTTACCTCTTGAAATGAAGGGCCCAACACTGGTAATAACTCTTGTTTCACTCCTTGAAAGCTTCCAACTTTGTCCTGTCATTTTTGGGCGAGTAGTGATGCCTCTACAAGAAACTGTTGGGTCGTCTCTTTGTTATATTCCTTTGGCTTGGCCTCGATCGACAAGTTCCAATCATAATCTATTGTTGCATCAATTTGATGCATTTTCATGTAGGCTATCTGAATTATAGGTTGAAAGTCGCGCAACTCCTTCTTGGCTATGGACTGTGCCTTAAAGAGTGTATTCAGTTCATTGTTGGCCTATTGGATTTGGTCGAACTTCTGTTGTTTCTCTATGGGGTCCATTGTGGCTGCAACTTCTTCATTCAGCACTTGGATCTTTGTGCACACCTCCTCCAAGACTTGGTTTTGTTGAGTGATGATGCCCATCCAGTCGTTGACTTCCCTGAACATTTTGGTGAATTCCACTGTGTGCTTTTGCAGTGCTGCTAGGGCATTGTTACCTTGCAATATTATCTTTTGCATCTGCTCCTGCAACTTCTGGGGCTACTTGTTTGCCTCTTGCTGGACCTGTTGTAGCTTTGCTTCCAACTGCCCAATGCGAGTAGTGAATTGTGTCCATGCTTCTTGTATAATCTCGATCTGTTGCTCTGGCTCACCAACCTCATTAGCTTATGGTAGATTGGGCACAACCTTTTGAATCTCTGACCATGCTTCAACAAGTCTTTCCTGCACTTTTTCCATTTTGTGCTGGACTTGGAGTTTTTCATGCTCTTGCTGTATCCTGCATGTTTTCATGATGAAATCTTCCTTCCTTGCAACCTCAACAGATATCTTGGCCTCCTGGAGCCTTTGATCTAATTGGTCCATTGATGTTCAGATTAGTCCAAATAATTGTGTCGCTGGCCACTGTACCAGGTCGGTGGATGAAGGAGTTGCATCACTAGGTGCTTGTGTCTGCATTGGAAGTCCACTCGTTGTTGCATGGTCCAGGTGGGTTTCTACCTCCTCATCTGTTGGTGGCACTGGTGAGATCCTCAACATTAGCACTATGGGAAAAAGAGTCAGAAACACTTTTTTGGCCATGCAGAGTTGCATCAATTTGGCACAATGTTGAGGGTTCTGGAGGACCCGCCCCATTTGTGCTTGCGCGAATGTTGTATCCTGCTCGGTTGTTGACTCTGGTTCGTTCTGAGCATCTGGTATCTATGGTTCTTCCGGTTCTTCTGCCACATTGTTGTGGGTGGGAAATCCCTCCTACGGACTAGCACTAAGGGTTTTATCATGCATGGAGAAATGACCTAAAGATTTTTACTTTTTTACCATCATCCCATGCCTAAACTCCATTACTCATATGTAAATACAAGGCTCAAGAGATTAAGTTGACGTACCTTATTTTTTGTGATTTGATGTCGATCTCTTTTCATGCTTGGTCGTTCTTTCACTGCAACTCTCCTCCCAAGGCTGACCTGCATTCACTAAAGACAAACAAAGAACTCCACATGCATTTTATCTATGAACTAATAGGTTAGAGATTTAATCAATCATACAATCAATATTCCAATAATGACAATCTCATATGGCGGGACAGGAAAAAAAAATCTTTTATTAACTTCACAATGATACCTTACAATGATAAAGTCGGCTACTCCTCCTCAATCCTGGTTCTGGGCTCTTCTTCCATTGTCTTCCAACTGCTTTGCTCTATACTTCTCTTTGCATAAGGATGGCTAAAGGTTGGGACAAAGGGAATGATTAATCGGGTATAGTTTCTTTACTATGATTCTCCTCCTTTCAAATGGGACTCTAACCCTTCTTTTATAGGCTAGAAGAAGCTAGGTATTTGGTCAAGTGACCAGCCATGCATGGCCAAAAGGTTTAGTTAACTTACCCAAAGTTGTGTGTTCCATCAACAACTTTCCTTTTTCTGTGCTTTTGTAGGTACACACAGGCTATCTTGGGTCAGCTAGCGTGTACACATGTGCAGTAATGGAGCAGGGCATGTGGGTCTTTATAAAAGGGGTTTTTAAGAAGAGTTGTTCAATAATGTTTTGGAAAAGAAGGAATCTGAGATGGCCTGATGCCAGGTAAGCATGTCTGGTGCAAATTAGGGTTGTAACAGATGCCCCCTAATGTTTGAGGTCATAAGATCATCTGATGGCCAAAATACATTAACAATATTCACCAACATTCCAAACAAGTGAGCCCAGGGACCAAAAATCAGGAGGTGCCTTCTGCAAAATAATAATTGTCTCACCGAGGTGGGCATACCCATGCTCAGGATGAAATAAAATCATGGCTACCAATCAAATACACTATAGATCCATGTCATATAACTATATAAAGTGTAGCCACGAGCAATACACAGTGGAGCTACATCTCGAAATCAAAAAGATATACATGTAGAGTATCCATCTTCTAGAAGCTGATAAGGCCTGATGGTTGGAGATGAGGTCTTCAGGGCTCGAGAAACAACTTTAAAATATTCAAAACTCAGGTAGGAGTGTAATATGAGTGTACGACTTCACTACCCAGAGGTCTTCGGTGGCTCGTCGGTCATGGACTAGAGGATCTTGATGAATAGACTAAAGGCTTCATTGATCTCGAACAAAGACTTGATTGGACTTTTGGGATGGCCAGGCATGATGGAAAGGGACAAACTGCAGAGGGGTTGACTTAGGCTTGGTAAAAGTTCCCTTGAAAAATAGCACGACAACTAATAAGACTTAGGTAGCATGGCATTTGACATAAGTTCATGATGCAGGAGGCTACACAAACTCTCCATGTGTTTGGAAGAATAACCAAATGGAGGACACAAATCTATGTAGCGAGAACAACTTCCTAAGGTCATATTAAATCCCAGAGTTTGACGAACAAACAGACAGATGTGCTTTATCCAAGGGTGACTCATTATGTTTCCAATACAAAGAAAATACTTTTCCCTTCCTCTTTTTGGGGTATATTTGATTTTTTTGTCTTTTTCAATAATTTTGGAAAAAGAATAAAAGAATGTTACGTTACAAAGGAGGAATGAGTGTTGCAAACATACAAGTTCGAGGCGCAAGGACAAGACTGATGTTCAAAGAAAGGACACTCAGGAAAAATTCCTCCTAGGGCCAAAGGTGTCAAGACATAGAGGCAAAGTGCTACAGGGCTTGCACATAAGGCATGCTTTAGATGGTTCGGTTGAGAGCAACATGGAGCCAGCATTAGAACAAATATGCAGGTATGCACACGCAGTTAAAAAAACACACAATGGTAACATCCTTCGATGTAATTTTAATGAACCTAGAGAAGGTAAGCTTGGTGGTTTTTCATATTTAGAGAGTCTGAAAAACGTAAAAGGAGACTCCACTAGGGTAAATTTTTCGAAGGTAGTCTATTCGGTTCGAAAAAGGGGTAAACTAGCACCGACAAGACATCTATTCAAAACCATTTTAACGAGTGTAATAAAGACAAGATCACTCAACCATTTTTTCATTTTTAAGGAGTCTAAAAAAATCTTAACTATGGACTCCATCAAGAATGTTCTTCTGGACCATTTTAACAAGTGTGAAAGAATAAGGTCACTCAACAATCTTTTCAATTCTAGGGAGTCTGAAAAGAGCTTAACTATGGACTCCATGGGGGTTCCTTTTTCGTAAATTTAGTCCCTCAGGCCTGAAAAAGGGTTAAATTTATACCTGAGAGTACTCTTCTAGAGAACTGAAGTTCCTAAGAGTATACCTTTATTCGTACAGTTGACCGTCCAAACCGAAAAATGGGTAAACTACCGCTGGATAGACATGACTTCAAATTTCAGTTTAACGAGCGTGAAAGGCCACAAGATCACTCGACAATCTTTTCATGTTTAGAGGGTCTAAAAAGGGCTTAAAAGAAGCCCCATTATGTTTTGGGAGTTGCGTGGGTGATGTCAAGAGTGATAAAGAGCCATGCAAATGAGACTCAAAACTCGTAATCAAGAAAAACTAAAAGAACTCCCAAGACTATAGTCATTAGTGACAGCATGGACACCATAATGAAACTGGGATCTACCTAGGGCATCCATGTTCTGGTAAGCTCTACCACCAAAATCATGACACTTCTAAAGCAACAATGATGGTTTTGTGTTGCAACCTGATGGGATCGATCCTATGGCAAAGGAATAGAGACTATGAGATACAAAAGTAGGGGTGGAAACCTAATCTATATGCTCAAGTTGACCATCTACGATTTTTCCCCATGGACCATCAAAAGTGACCCAAAACTCCAAAAAAAATGTCCCGATACTTGATCGTAACCTTCCGAAGCAACTCCTAAATCACTCTAAATGGTTTTCAATTCAAAGAAAATGATAAGGGGGCAAAAAAAGTGACAAAAAAGGGCCAAAAAGTCTATAAATAGAAGTTGGCAGCTCATTATCACCATTACTGATTTGGAAATTGACTCTGGAGCAAAAAAACCCCTTTGATAAAAGTAGTGATTCCGGGAGCTACAATGGACGAAACGACGATCCGTCTGGACCAAGTAAGTACAAACTACCTCCTTTTGCTTTTTAACTCTTTATTTAAGCATTTAATTTGGTTTCTCAGGGGGGCGTCGACCTTTAGAAGGTCATCCCTAGGTCCACGTGGGTTGTCCTATGACAACCCGCGTGTACAATCGCTCTGTATAATGTCAAAGCGTGTGTACACACGACTGTCATCACAACAGCCCGCGTGGACCCTCCCATGAGTGCAAAAAGTTTTAAAAAGCAAGGCCTAACCCTCTGAAAAATTGCCCATGTGCAATATGTATCTGCAATGGAGAGAACAAGAGCATGAAGATATCAACGCGCTAGTTGGGGAAGACCCTAACAATGTGGCAGTGTTAATGCAATGTGGTTTGCTCAAGTTTTTTCTGTTTCCTTTCATGAGAGCACAACCTAGGCTACCGAATGCCTTGGTTGAATACTGGCACCCTGACACAGAAACTTTTATGTTAGAGGGGCAGTCATTGGTGCCTACTACAAAGGACATATACTTTTTGACTAGCCTCTCCAGGAGAGGGGAACTAGTGAACTTCTGGACATTTCCTTCGAGGCCTCATAACATATCGGAATTGATAGGACTTTATTGTGAGGCTGGTACAAACCGATTGAGCTTGCAGGTGCCAATAAGCAAGATCACTGATTTATCATTGCAGGCAATTGTGTTGCTTATTGGGTGGATGACTGGTTCTGTGGCGCTACATTAGGCATCCCATGCGTAGATGAGTTGTGCAGTCCAGTGCTTAAATGCAAAGATATTTGACTGGAGCACTACACTCCTAGATTGTATGAAGAGGCAGCTGACAGATTGTTGGTTGTGGACGCAGAGGAACTTCGGGTTCGGGAAAATTCTATGCTCTTTCTTCTTTGAAAGAGTTCCTAGTTTCAGTCCTTGAGTGGTGCTATGAGGACATCAAGCCTCTCTTCCTATGGTTTGCAGATGGGTAGTGTTGTTGCCACGATAGGGTGGTGGAAGGACCGATGAGTCCTTTGATGATGACTTCTTTGCTTGGTTGTCCCGATAGATCCCAACCATAGAGGATTATCCTTATGTCGGGATTGATTTCTTGAGAGATCCCGAGATCCCTGTACCTCCAGGCGAAGAGCGAGGCGAGATGGGTAAGTTTGCATCATTTTTTTTCTTTTTTGAAACATATATAATTTTATGGTGGTTTTTGTATATATCAATTTTTTTATACCAGAGTATTTGACAGATATGTGTCTATTGTGTGTAGATGTGGGACCCTCACGACCTGCATATTATGCGAGGAATAGGCATCGTCCTCGGTCAGGGGTCGCACCTACCGTCACAGGGGGGCCAACAGTAGTAGGAGAGCTTCCAGTCGGCGAGGCTAAGAGGGTTTTGAGATGAGTTGAGAGAAATTTTACCTCGCTCACTCGCACCATCCCTATGGTAGAGATTGAAGATTTTCCACCATCCATGCAACCTCATGTAGTGGGGGCACCCTGGACGTGGGTCCGACTGTTTCGGCATTTGGAAAACATTGTTGACTATTATAAGAGGGCCCACAGGCCCTGAACTTAGTTAGTATAGACTTTAATAGCCTCACCTGTATATATGTTTTGAGGGCATAAGCCCCATGACTTGTTACTAGTCATATTGTTGAGGCGCTTGCGTACACCTATGTACTCTGGTGTTTATGATATTATATATGGATTTTTATGTCTTTTTGTGTCTTATGGATCATATTTGCCTTTAAAAATGTATTTACATGTTTATGTGCATGTCTTTTTATATGTGTGCGAGATGCCAGTCTAAAATTTGATTAGCTAGAGTAATTGTAACTTGGTTTAATCTCATAGGAACATGAAAATATGTAACATAATCAAATATTTGTTCTAAGAGACGTACCCTAAGGAATCATCAGTGTAAAGTCAGATCATGAACACAATAGACTCTATTTAACTGAGACACAACCAACTGAGCGTCTAAATAGACCCAGAGATGAGAGATACCAAATGACAGGGCATCACGAAGCAACTCAATAACTACACTGTACTTGGCGACATTGTTTGTGGTGTCACCTAAGCATATACCTCCGGAAGATAATAACTAGCCTCGAGGTGTAAACATTACCCAAGCTGCAGAGGCAAGCCTCCAAGTGTGCCGGCTAGCGCCATCTATGTACCCAATGAACACCTCTGATTCACTTGACATCTACCACAGTGAAAAAAGATAACACCAAAAACGAAACGTCCATAATACTAAAAGAAACTAGAAGTTAATAGTACAAAGACTATACATATGGTACAAAAAGTTACCCAAGGTGACCTACCTATGAGTAATACTTCTTGAGGTAGAGCCCATTTCTAGGCTCCGCCAAAGCATTTCCCTCAAAGTCAACCAGGCGATAAGCGCCATTTTTTAGAACCTCTTTTATGATGAAGGGTTCGAGCCACATGGGTTTGAATTTTCCTACCCCCAGGTGGTCCTTATCTTGGTAATAGACTAGGACAAGGTCGCCTTCAGAGAAAACCCAAGGAAGAATGAACCGATCATACTGACACTTAACTTTATGTTTGTGAGCCTCATTGGCCAGGGCTGCATCACGACGCTACTCATTGAGCCGCTCAAGGTATAATAATCGTTCTTCAAGTGGAGAAGTGTCTAGCAATAACTGTACTGTCAATTTTAGGGATGGGATCTGAAATTGTATAGGAAAGACTACTTCCAGCCCGTAAATGAGTTAAAAAGGTGAGAAACCAGTGGCAGTCTTAATAGAGGTTCAGTAAGCCCATAATGTCGAATATAACATCAAATGCCAATTTGACTTGGTTGAGTTGATCATTCGTTGTAGGATGGTCTTAAGAGATTTATTTACAGCTTCCACCTGACCATTTGCTTGGGGGTAGTAGGGTGACGAATGTTCTTGCCACAACCCAAGATTTGATGTTAAATCAGTCATCATCTGGTTATGAAAGTGACTACCATGGTTAGTGACAATCTCTCTCAGGACGTCGAACCTTGCTATTATCTGGTTGAATAAAAAGAGAGTTATAGTCTCCCCATCATCTTTAAACGTTGACATGGCTTCAACCCACTTCGTGAATTAGTCTACGGATACAATGATATAATGGTGCCCCCTAGCTAAAGGAGGGTTGCATGTAGTGTAATCAATCCCCCACTTGGTGAAGGGACCAACTATGATGATAGGAAACATGGGAGCAGGATGTGCCCTCATATTCCGAGAAAAGATCTGACATGGGTGGCACTTCTTGACCGATTTGATACAATCTTTGATTAGTGTTGGCTAGAAGTAACATGCCTGTAAAATCTTTTGGGTTGTTTCCAACCCAGAAAAATGACCTCCACATGCTCCGGTATGGCAATCGTTAAGCATGATAACTGCTTCTTCGTGAGTGAGGCATCGACGCAGGATGTAGTCTACACCTCTCTAATACAACGTATCATCGAGTATAAGATAATTCTTAGCCTGATGGTGTATACGACGACGCTCATCACGAGAATCAGAGGTGGGGCACTTCAAAGTCTGGAGATAGACAAGTATATATCCATACCAGGGATCCAAAGAGGTGATCAAAAACATATCTCCTCTGATAGGAAACTCTTCGGGCATAACATCACCTGACTCAATTGGAAGTTCTGAAATAAGTTCTATGAAGACCAGTGACTTTTTGGATTTCGCTGAAATGAAATCTAAGTCAAATTCCTGGAGGATGACTATCCATCTACTAATATTTCTACCTATTACCCGTCATGTCAATACGTATTGAAACATATTCACAATGGCAATGATAGTGGTCTTGCGAAACAAAACATAATGATGGAACCGTTGAATAGCATGGACTGCTGCCAACGCAAGTTTTTCAATATGAGAATACTTGAGTTCCGGTCCAACTAGGCCTCAGCTCAGGTAATAGATCACATATTCTGAGAACAAATCATCTTCCTGAACTAAGACCATGTTGATGGTTGACTCTGCTGCAGCCAGGTATAATAAGAAATATTTGTTATAGTTGGGTGGCCGAAGCAGAGGGGCAGTTGTGAGGACATGTTTCAACACTTCAAAGGAGCGTTGAGTGGCATCGTCCCAATAAAAAGGAACGTCTTTCTTCAGTAAGTGCATAAAGCCCTTCGTGATCTCAGCATAGTTGGCGATGAAACGCCTTAAAAAATCCACCTTGCCCTGTAGACTCTGAAGTTGAAGGATTGTGCGTGGGGGAGGAAACTGAATTATTGCCTCAACCTTGAGAGGATCGACCATGATCCCTGTTGTTGACACTATGAAACCTAACAAACGTCCTAATGTTATGCAAAAGTTGCACTTGTTTGGATTCAAGCAAATCTGGAAGTAGCGACATCGCTCAAAGATAAGTCAAAGGTGTGTGGGATGATCCATTCTATTGCGAGATCGAGATGCTAAATCATCTAAATAGGCCTTGACTATATGCTTGAGATCATGGAAAGCAAAAGACATGGCCTGCTGAAAGGTCACTCCAGTATTTTTTATACCAAAGGGAATCTTACGATACACGAATGTATCCCATGGACAAATGAATGTCGTTTTGTGCTGGTCTTTGGGTTTGATTTGTATTTGATTATATCCCGAAAATCCATCCATGAAAGAGAAGGCCTCGCAACCTTCACATTCATCAATTATCTGGTTGATGAATGGTGTGGGAAAATGATCTTTTGGACAGGCCTTGTTCAAATCACGGAAGTCCGTACATACATGAATCGTGCCTTGTTTCTTATTGACTGACACGGGATTTGGCACCCATTGGGTCAAATGGATAGGATAGATAAAACCGACTTTTAATAGTTTCTCAACTTGAACCTTAATGGTTGTTGCTTTCCTAGGATTAATTGGATGAAGCTTCTGCCAAACAGGCTTGGCATCTGGATAAGTTATGATTTCATGTTCGACTATTTTTGGATCGATGCCTGGCATTTCCTCGTAAGACCAGGCAAAAACGTCGTGGAATTATTTAAATAGATATGTGTAGATTTAAATCTCTCCGGGGGAATAGTTAGCTTCGACGAAAACATTCTCCACGATGCCAGGGGTTTTGGAGATATTAATCGGTATGTTTTCAGTGATAGTTGCCATATTACCCTCGGCATAAACCTCATGTGTAGCTAAGGGATTAACCATAATCAAATCCGGATTAATCTCCATCATAGTCAAGGTGAATTCTCCGGATTTGATTATGGTTAACTCTGGGAGGAAGTACGATCTATGATGGAGATTGTCCCAGGGTTTGTCTGGACTAGTCATTGCTTCAATTATTGCTTTGTCGGAGGGAAATATTAAGTCTAACAAATCGGTATCAGCGAGAGAGACTTGAGCCCAAATAGGCTCTAGAATCGGATCTAACTCTTGTGCAAGAGTTGGATCTGTGTCGGTCGAAGCTTGTTGGACTAAAGAGTACGCTACTTCAGCTACGAACAAGGGCATGGCCATGCTAGGGTTCCCTGTCCCTTCCATCGTGGTCGATGGGGAAGGAAGTATCCATGGATCGTTGAAGTAAGTCATGAAAAATGACGAAACTTGGAAAATTTGAACCTTATGGTGGTCAGATATGAACTTTACATCTCCTTGAGGGGGCTGGTAATCGAAGGTACCCATCAAATATGGGCACAAGACAACCCCTACATTGACTACGTCCGGTTGGGGATTATCAATCATCGGGACCATGGATACCCCCAATGAAGGGTCAGGTTTGGAGAAAGACAATTGATAAATGGTCACAATCTGGTCCTTGTGTGGAAACAACAATACCCGAAAAACTGTAGCAACCACTGCTTGCATGGCATAAGTCGAAATCCTTCCTAACAAAATATTGTAGTCGAGGGATGTGTCGACCACTTCTACCTTGACGCACACGGTCTTCCCTCCTAAGTGCATGAGGAAAGAGGTAATGATACCATGTGGTCGAAACGAATGATCGTCGAAAGAAGTGAGAAGAGTAGGTGATGGAGACAAAATGGGATAGTCAATGGCCTTCTAACATGCCTATGACATAAGGCATGTCGAGGCGCCCTCATCAACCACCGTACGGAAAATGTTCCGACTAAATTTTTTGTGGGGTGAGACACTACTATCTGAAATGCTATGTGGTAAGGCAGATGAGGTTTTAAGTCGGTTGTATCCAGCATGATTGTATCCAGATTACAAGTCTCTATATATCCTAAAGTGGCTAACAAAGATTTCCTCTAGGAAGGGCAGCTTTGGAGGACCTCCAAAGAAGACATCACATAAGGAGTTTGAGACAAATCCTCCACCATAGAATAGTTATGGGCGGCCCTTGCATTTGGGTTGTGAGAATCTTTCTTGAACGTGCCTTTTGGGATGCGTGTCATTGTTTCTCCCAAAGTCTTCTCAATCTAGAAAGGAAGAGATGGGAGTTCGGCTTATTTTCCCTTCTCAGAAGTGCTTGGTTTACTGTTGTCATGCGCTCTAGTCGATATAAAAGAATCACCCTTCATCATATACACATTCGTAGATGTGGGATTGTTTGAAGACGGAGAGGGTCCTTGACTGCCCCCTTCATCGTTTGTAGAAGCTTGGGTTAGGTTTTTCCCATGTTGAAATGGATTGGTTAACATGGTAGGCTGTTGCTGTGTCACAAACTTTTGGGCCTCTACAAGCCGAGGACATTGGTGGGTTGGGTGGTCTTTCATGCACAGGTTGCATGGATACCTCGCCTTCTGTTTCTTAGTGTTGCCCCTGCCAACATTATTAGTGGGTTTCTTATCCCCCTTACCCTTCTTTCATTTTTTTTTTATTTCCTTCGGGTTGCTGGGTGGCCTTTGGATTTGTCGATTTCACGCTATGTACATCTGACGTTTGGGTAGGGGGAGCAGCTGGAATATTTGTCTAGCTGGTCGTTGTGTGTTGTATAGACAATTGTTGCAATTGTTTCATCAGTTGTTCAGCAGGATTTGTTTGTGATGAACCCACGAGACTATCGGCATGTTGTCCAGCTCTCTGTCTAGTTTTATAAAGTATTGAGCGTGACGCATCTGGCAAGATCTCGTATAATAAACTAGTCTGAGAGTAGATTAACTCAATATTTTGAGCTCTCATGATGGAATATTCTTCGGAAAATACTCCCGACATCGCGACATATTTGGATAGTTGTGGGACCAAAGACTTAAGGAACCACTCAAGAAAGAATGTTGGTGGGAATGGAACCTTAATTAAACTCTTTCGGTGTCTCCATTCTTGGATGTGATCAAAGATATGGTCTTCTTTTGTCTATGAGAAATTGGCCAACAATTTTGTGCCAGCGTCGTATCACACAGGTAATTGGAAATGGTTGAGGAAAGCCATTGCCAATTCACCGAAGGAAAAGTATCTTGAGTGGTTGAGATCAATTTACAATTTCACGGCACTCCTAATGAGAGTACGTTGAAACAATCGCAACTGTACGGAGTCGTAATTTAATGAATTAGATGAGCACCAAGGTGAAAACTAGTCACATGATCTCCTAGATTGTCATTAGGCTTGGCCTCGAACTTTGGTATGTTCGAAGGCAACTTCGTCGGCATAGGGGGCCAACGCGGATCGTGATAGATAGGGTCATTCAACAACCTTGTCAAGTCTGGAAAATGCAAGGTTTCCAGGAAAGGTAGTTTGGGTTGTTGGTGATAACCATGGAAAAAGGGACCTGGAGTTTGATTGGCGCCAGGTTGCCAGGAAAAGTTTGTTTGTTGGCCCGGGTTCTAGTAAAATTCATGGCCATGACCAGCGTACAGGTTCTGCATGTGAGGAGACATCATCGGTTGATTCTAAAAATAGGATGTAGATGGTTGGGCATGCATTACATTCAGAGGACTTTGGGAAGGGTTGTCCCATGCCGATCCCATGGGCATATGCATAGTACCTTGTCCGAGGTTCCATTGGTTGTGAAAATAATTGCCCCAGATCGGCATTCCTGACGAGGGAACTGATACCTGCCAAGAATTCCAAGGCCCTGATGCAGAAGAAGTTCTTGGGTTTGCCCCCTATGCAGGAATAGTACCCTGCATAGGAATAGGTTGTCCATAACCGGGGTTGCTCCCAGTCGGGAAAGCAGCTGTCAAGAAAGCGTTGTTACCATATGCACCGAACAAAGAAAATGGTGTCAACCCGACTGACATATTATGAGAAGGTGGTCCTTGACTCCCTATTCCAAATAAACTATGGTGCGTGGGTGGCCCAACAGATTGTTGGTGGGTACCACCGAGCGAAGGGGACGAAGGAGGTATATGACCTCCCCCGTAAGGGAAAGCATAAAAAGGAGATGAAGTGCTCCCCATGTGTCCTTGTAGAGGATAATTATAGCTCCCTTCCCCCAAACCTAAAGTCTGTAAAGTGGATTAGGAAAGTACAGGACTTGTACCTGAGCTAGGCATCCCATATGAGAACGGAGGGCCTGTCGCACTTGATGTGAAAGGGGTAGTGGTCGCCACCATAGATGGGATTGGACCACTATTTGAGGTAGAGGTGCTCAATACCATGGTGGATCGGGCTGGTGACGGTGGGTTAGGAGGTGGAAAATCCCCTGTGGTGACAACCGTAGTGGGAATTGAAGAATTCCTAAACGAAGTGGTAGCATTTGTTTCCATTGTTGCGTGTGACACTATATGACACTCGTAAGGGTGAATCGGTATGATTATGGGTGTTGAAAGATCAGTGGTTGGAGTTTCGTATGGACCAAGAGATTTCTCTCCAAAGTCTAAAATGGTCGTTTCCTCCGGATGTTGGTCGGGTACAATTTCTTGTGACCCGGTCGCTTCAAAAGACCCTTGTTGGTCTAGCTTTCGCCTTAGTGGTGGAAAAGATGGCTCCAGTGTAACCGGTGATAGGCCCAAAAGCCTTCATGACCGGTGAAGCTCCTGATCCTCCACTATGTGAGAATATCAAAGACACACTAGGGATTTCTATTCATTAAAAAAAAAACACACACTAAAAAGGTCCCTCCAAGATAAAACAAGCAAACACTAAACTAGTTGGAAGAATAGTTACAACAACCAACACTAGAGCAACTTACCGGTGCAAGTGAAACTCAAACACAGAAGCACCCTCTGAGTATACTCTGAAAAGCGTGGCCCGATGTCTATCCTAGGTACCATGGTATACCCCCACAGTCACCTGTGTATGTCTCTAAAAAGATAGGCAACTAGGTTTCCAGCATGCGAACAGTCACCAGGAGGGTAGAGTCAAAAGTTGGGTAGACCACAATAAGAAGGGTATCAAGATTGAAACCTATCAAGGGTATCGAAGGCAAGTGGTCTGGAAGACAACTAAGGACCTCGAATGGATTCGAGACCCACGAAGCTCCGTGGCAAATGCAATCGACAAAATCCCAAGGCAAGCCCTCTATATGTGTTCTCCACTACGATTGGTCTAGCTTTGGAGGGGTTATCTCCGCTACCTATCCGCATGCAACCTCGTGTTTATCCCCTATGTTAGAGGGGGGTCCCAGATAACTTTCACGATACTAGACTTTGACACTCCCTAACTCAGACTCCAATGTTTGATTTAATGGCCTTGAAGAGTTTCCTCTCCAACCTAATTCAAGTCCCTAACCCTAAACTAGTTGGTTGACCCTACAAACATAAAAAGTCTAATGAATTTTAGATTTGGCATTAATTTTTATGGATTGTCTTAATTCAAAGGTTATGAAAGTGAAACTAGTGATGTTTGAAAGATGAAAGAAAAATAAACAGAAAGCTGGAAACAAAATAATTTCTTCTTGAATCAAATCGTAAACAACTTTGCAAACTAAAAAAATTCTAAGATATTTGAACAACAAACTCAAATAAAGATTTCACTCGACTACGAGCTACTTATGATCTAAGTAAACTGTCAAGAACTTATGAAAGAAAAGACTTTTCCTTGGTTACTAATGCAAAACAACACTATTTAAGCAAACAAAAAAATAAAAGTTTTTTTATTTATTTGAATGCTCATAATGAAAAAAGGAAATATATCAACAAGTAAAAACCAAGAAAACTTCTGGCCTAAGCGAAGATCGCAAAGAGTCACATTAAAAATAACACACAAGCAAATTAAAACTAGACTCTCACACTTGTCTAAAAATCCTATAAAAAGAAAATTTTGAGGAAAACTTTTTAATGAAAAAGAAAGCTATTGCTATGATCAAACCTAGGTTACTGGCCGCTATGACAGAGACCCAAAAACCTGAGAGGTATAAATCTTTTCAAAGGAAAGGATGACTGCCTCACCTTAAACAATTTTTTTCTCCACAGGCACACTGCTGACAGTTCAACAGCAAGCGTTTTCACACGAGCTATGTAAAGTCAGGGCGCGTGTACACACGTGTTGGCCTTATACAGGCTGCGTGTACCTCTGTGGGTCTCAAAAAAAAAAAAATGCAGTCAAACACAGAAACAAAGATAACTGGTATGGAAGACCAGAATCTCTTGAAGACTCAGACACTTACTTTAACAGAAAAAAAAAACCATTTAAGGAAAACTTCATAGAACAAACCAATCTGAGGTGAAACCTAAGCTATAGACTGTAAACAACCAAGAATAGAAAGAGTTCTAGAAAAACCCTGAGAAGGATTGTTTATGACAGGGGAGAGGATGACGATCTCTTTAATTTTTTTTTCTAGAATCATACACGCAACTGACACTTCCTCAGCTAGCATGTACACGCAGGCCGTGGGAAGGTAGGGCATGGGTACACGCGTGTAGACCTTATACAGGCCGTGTGTACCTCTGTGGGTCTCGAAAAAAAAAATACAGTCAAACACAGAAACAAAGATAACTGGTATGGAAGACCAGAATCTCTGTTAGCTCAGACTTTTGCAGAAACTTTAAAAACAAGAAATGAAACTAGTTCTTAAAAATACCCAAGAAAAAACATTCACATAAACCCTAGAGATCCCCAGTATGGTCGCCAATTCTGTTGTGGGTGGGAAATCCCTCCTACAGACTAGCACTAAGGGTTTTATCATGCATGCAAAAATGACCTAAATATTCTTACTTTTTACCATCATCCCATGCCTAAACCCCATTACTCATATGTAAATACAAGGCTCAAGAGATTAAGTTGGTGTACCTTATTTTTCATGTTTTGATGTCGATCTTTTTTCGCGCTTGGTCATTCTTTGACTGCAACTCTCCTCCCAATGCTGACCTGCATTCACTAGAGACAAACAAAGAACTCCACATGCATTTGATCTATGAACTAATAGGTTAGATATTTAATCAATCATACAATCAATATTCCAATAATGACAATCTCATATGGCAGGACCAGAAAATCAATTATTTTATTAACTTCACAATGATACCTTACAATGATAAAGTTGGCTACTGCTCCTCGATCCTAGTCTTGGGCTCTTCTTCCACTGTCTTCCAAATTATTTTCTCTATACTTCTCTTTGCACAAGGATGGCTAAAGGTTGGGACAAAGGGAATGCTTAATCGGGTATACTTTCTTTACTATGATTTTCCTCCTTTCAAATGGGACCCCTAACCCTTCTTTTATAGGCTAGAAGAAGCTAGGTATTTGGTCGAGTGACTGGCCATTCATGGCCAAAAGGTTTAGTTAACTTACCAAAAGTTGTGTGTTCCGTCAACAACTTTCCTTTTTCCATTCTTTTGTAGGTACATGTGGGCTGTCTTGGGTCAGCTAGTGTGTACACGTGTGCAGTAATGGAGCAGGGTGCATGGGTCTTTATAAAAGGGGTTTTTAAGAAGAGTTGTTCAGCAGTGTTTTGGCAAAGAAGGAATCTGAGATGGCCTGATGCCAGGTAAGCATGTCTGGTGCAAATTAGGGTTGTAACACTCATGCGCCTTTATTTCTTGGGCACCCTCACCCTTGGACGGTGATGTGATTTTCTAGTTTCTTTCGGCTTTCATATCCTCTCTAGTTCATGCATATTTTCCTTGCGTTGAAGACTCAAGATGCTATTCCTTGGTGTCTGGATTCAGATCATTTAGCTTGATGCTTGGCTTTGATTTTTTAGGGTCTAGACCAGAAACTTCTGATGTTGGTTTGGGTGACTCTTGGTTATTTCTGGGAGTCGTTGCTCCACTATTTCTAGTTGATTGAGCTACATCAGATCTGGGTTGTGGGATGATGTGGATTGGTGGTGGCGGGGTTTGGTGATTAGGGTGGTGGTGGTGATGGAGGCTTCTCAGTGAAAAATGTGGATGAAAGTGTTTCAGTCTCCGGGTCATCCTGAATATCAATGATAATGGTGGATTTTACCGTTGCACGAGTGCGAGGTGCAGTTGATGCAAGGGGTTGGGGGTTCAGAGGTTTGTTCAGCGAGACCCCGGTTCTGGGTCTCTTTACCAATGGTTCGGTACTGAACACAACACCCAAGATATGGTTAACATCTGCACCTGACAACACGACATCGTCTGGCAGCTGACGGAGGGTCGATCTTTTCCTCTGCTCTAACTATTGTATCTCTTCTTCCTCCTCGGAGTCTGAGTGTACCGGAACATTTGGCTTCTTTGGCTCTGGGCCTGAGCTCGGCCCTTCTCCTACTTCCTTGCCTTTTTTCTTCAGCACCTCCACAGGAAAAGTGTAATGCATCCATGACTTGCGCTAATTACGTTTGACTACTGGCCATGACATGAATTCCTTGTCAAAGGCCTCCTCGTCTAGATAGAATGGTAGCATCCTTGTGTGGAAATGTTCCATGCTGACATGTCTCGGCCAAACAACTATATGGTGTCAGTTCATGCTGAAGGTGATATTTCTTGTATTGCAGTAGATAATCTCTTGCGAGATGCACAACCTTTGCATTGTGTTTATCAAGCCATTGTACCACTTGGAAAATGTTGTGGTGTTGAAGGTTGTATTCTCTAACTCTGGCCTGGACTTCCATGGCTTGAACATATTCTCCATGCGCCCTTTGTCTGGTATCACTAGTTGTCTTCCCACAGGTGGCTTCCATTTATACATTTCAAATGCCACAAGTATATATCCATAGGTGAAGGTCCCTCCCTTATCATGTGCCTCGTTGCATGCCACTAGTAGTTCCTCTAGTTGGTAACTGCACCAATTGAACACTGCTCCATTGGCACAAAAGTCGACTACTGATAAAGCATATAAAGTGCATTCACCTTTATATTATGATCTCATAAACTTGATGGCTATTATGTAACATCCATTATGAACTGTCTCGGGTAGTATTGATTCAATTACTATTGTGCACCCTCCCCTCTTTGTGTTGAATTTCTCATACAGACTGAGCTCGCCTTTATTTTTCCCGTTCTTACCGGGACCCTGGAATCCTTTTGCCACATCCTCTCCTTGGGAGGATAGTCCAGTAACCTATTGGATTTCTTCTGCATGGATTGGATACCACTTGTCCAACCATAGACTTCTTTCATGCACCCTGCTTATTAGAAATTTTGTGCATCGCGCAATCTCACTCGTGGTACCAAAGACTAGTAGGTCTCTCAGGTTCATGATGGTCGAATTGAGTAAGTTGATGAAGTCTTCTTTTGGCACAAATTACATACTTCTGATTCCATCTAGGGCCATCTCCCAAAAGACATCGGTGTGCATCTGTGGGAACAAGACTGAATACGTGAGGTCAAGCTCTAAGAGCTTAATGTGCTCCACTTTCCCTTTGAGATCACCCATGACCTCGACCTGGGAGTCACAGGGATCCTCTAGTACCACTTCTTTCCCCATGGCACTTCAGCTAGTTGTGGCTCTTGGCATTCAGGCTTCTGCGGCAAGATAAGGAAGACAAATTTCACAATGGTACCGAATGGTTCGCTCTACTAAATTCGGAAATGGCTATGCTTCTTTTGGAAATGATGCGTTCTTGGGCGAGTGATCAGGGCCTTATACTTGGCTTGATGGGTAAGTTTAGCAATAATTGTTGTTCATCATGACTGTATGGATGCAATGAGATCTGATTTGTCTGACGAGACAATTTAACAGGGTAAATCCTATTGGGTGATTCTGGCATTTAATTATTTTCGTGAGTGGAATAAGGACGTGGATGATTTCAAACCTTTCTATTTGAAGGTTGGGTATCCGGGTGTGAACTTCGATGGCATATTTACATAGCACATCTTTATGGCTTAACAAACTTCAGACATGGTACTGCAATGGAAATAAAGGTTGTGACTAGACTAGGTTCGTGTGGCATATGGTTTCAGATCATATTCAGATTCATCCTTTCTCTGACCACAGAGGTTGTCCCTATCATATTATTGACTGTCATAAATGTATTATCTTAAGATTTGGATCCTGCATTGTTGAGTCATTAGTTTTGTATCAAACAACACTTAATTATAAAATCAACTATGTGTCATGGCGCAACACTAGACATATTAACTTTATTACTGAACTTACAAAAATTTCAGAAAAACTCAAATCTAACTATTGTACAAGCTCTTTTGGACTAGAGCGACAGTCCCTCTTTCTCAGTTTTGAGACAGGTAGGGCTTTAGGCGAGTTCCATTCACCCATCATGGTCGCATCATTCTATCCAATTGTGCGATTCTAAATTCTCCTGATGGTCGAATCTCCGCAATAATGAATGGTTCCAACCAGTGCATACGCAGCTTTCTAGGATGATTCTGGTACTGTCTATCATAGAGTAGCACCTTGTCTCCTTGGATGAATACCTTGGTCTTAATGTGCCTGTCATGCCAATATTTTTTTCTAGATTTTTCAACCTACTGATGAAAGTCTGCTAGAAATCTGGTATCTTCGAGTTCTTGTAGTTCTGTAAGTCTCTGCGCAATGGATTCCTCTTTTGTCATGTGTGTGACTTGTGAAATATACAAAATTGGAGTGATGAAATCTGCAGGAACCAGTGCCTCTATCCCATAAACCAACTGGAACAGTGTGTACCTGTGGATTTTCTTTGTGGTTTTCCTATAAGCCCATAGTACAGCTGGAACTCGGTCATCCCAGACCTCCTGGTGTGCACAACAGAACTTTGTTAGCCCCCTTTCTAGGATCTTGTTGAAGGCTTCGATTGTTCCGTTTTCCTGTGGGTGGTATGGACTGCTCTTGTGATGTTGAATCAAAAATTATGATGTAAGTGTTTCTATGGTGCTGCTAATAAAATGGGCTCCCTGGTCGTTGGTAAGGCTCCTGGGACATCCGAATCGAGTAATGATATTCTCGAAAATGAAACTAGCTGCAGTATCTGTCGATAACTCTTGTACAACTGCTGCTTCTACCCAATGGGTAAGGTAGTCAGTCGCGGTAATGATGTACCTATCCTTTGAATGTTTGGTTGTGGAGTTGATTGGTCCAATGAAGTCAACTGCCCATTTCTCAAATGCTTGTAGAGCTCTGGCTAGTTGTAGAGGTAGTTCATCTCAGCATGACGGCTTGCCCATGCATTGAAAAACATCACACAATATAGAATATAATTTTTCATCCTTGAAGAGTTTTTCCCACCAAATTCCTGCCTGTTGAACTTTCTTTTCCATGGCCTTTCCTCCTACGTGGCCTCCTGCAACTCCACTATGGCATTCCCATAGTATATCCTTCTTTTCATGATCTATGATACACCGTCTGAGAATGTTGTCTAGTCCTAGTTTATACAACTGTCCGACGATCAACTGGTAATCTGCTACTCTAACAACCATATGGCATTTCTGGGTTGTGGAATAGGTTTCAGGACAAGCCCCTGTACTGAGAAAGATTGCTATGTCCTCTAGGTATTCTGGTATGGCCTCAATCCTGAACAAATATTCATCTAGGAGTTGGTTAATCTACCACTCCGCCACTTTCCCCTGACTCTATCCTAGATAGTTGATCGGGTCCTACATTGCATCTTCCCGTCTTGATGATAACTTCAAAGGAAAATTCCTGAAATAGCAGCAACCATCTACAAATTCTCCCTTCCAACACAAGTTTGTTAACTAGATATTTCAATGCAGAATGATCAATGAAGAATTTGAAATGAGACCCTAACAAATAATGTCTAAATTTCTGCAAATCATAAATCATGGCCAAACCCTCCCTTTCCTTCATTCTATAGTTGCGTTCTTCTTGCGACAACTTCCGACTCACAAAATAGATAGGGTGATCCATAGCCCCATCTTTAGGTTGCGTTAAAATGGCTCCTAAGGAAATTTTTCAAGCATCTACATGGACGTGAAATTCATTCTCCCAGTTTGGGAATATCAGAATCTGTGTTGTGATGAGTTTATCTTTAAGTGTCTCAAATGATTTATCACATTCTGGAGTTGATTGGAATGTTTCAGCCTTTTTCAGTAGGTTTTCCAGAGGTGTAGTAATGTTGGCATATCTTCGGATGAACCTGCGATAGTAACCTGTGTGTCCTAGCATGGAGCATAACTACTTAGCACTTGTGGGTGGTGGCATATTCACAATGGTCGCAACTTTGGTTGGGTCTTCCAATACTCCTTCTCGGTAAACTATATGGCCCAAAAATTTCCCATGTGGTACACAAAAGACACACTTTCTGAGATTCAATGAGATCTCCAACTCTCTGCATCTATCAAACATTAGACTTATAAGTGCTACATATTCCTTGAGTAGGATATATATTTTCCAATCATCCATATAGACTTCTATAAATTTGTGAATGAACTCTCTAAAATTTTCTATCACAACCCTGGAGAAAATTGTAGGGGAATTCTTTAAGCCAAATGGCATCACATTGTATGAAAAATATCCCCATTCTGTTATGAAAGTGGTCTTTCTTTTGTCCTCTTCAGGAATCCTGACTTGATGGTATCCTAAAAATCCATTTGTGATTGAGTATGCTTCCTTTTCCGCAACCTGTTCTAGCACCTCATCTGTAAAGGGTGTTGGGAAGGGGTCATGTACGCAGGCAGAGTTGAGACTTATGTAGTCTACACAGACTCTAATATCCTCTGTGTCTTTCTTGCTTTGAATAACTATCAGGCTAACCCACTCTACTTCTTCAAATTGAAAAATGAGACCTTCTTCTAACATCTTATCTATCTCCTTCTTAACTTTCTCTTTTACTCTTGGGTTAAGATGGTATGGTCTATGTCTGACAGGCTTGGATCCTAGTTTTAACTCAATCTTCATTTCTCCCATGAATCCTTTTATTCCCTTTAACTCAGAAAAATTCTTTGGGAACAAATCCTCATATTCCTGTAGTAAACTCTGTATTTCCTGACTGGTTTTCTCATCCCAGTAGTCTCCCACCATGGCTATCTTGGGTTGCTCTGCGGTCCCTATGTTGATTTTGTGCAATTTTAATGGGTGATTGTAGGAACTATCGATTTGGCTGGATATGGTGTTTTGGATTTCTTTTCTCGCCTTTGTTTCTTTGATGGCTAGGTTTCTTTGTTCTTCTAAGTCGTCTAGGATTTCTGAATCTTTGCTAATCTGCTAGCATTCTATAGGCATCTCAGTTGAGGGAAAGTGGATATTTGTCTGAAGTCCTTGGTTATGCTTAGCACATACTACTAAGTTTGATTTCTGATTACCATTATCTGTAAAAAGAAATCGTTTAATATTTTGTAGGGCTACTTCAAACTCGGGGTACTTACTTGTGAATGAAAATTCCTTGTAGAAATGAGCTTCCATTGTTTGTCAGTCGCTGGTTTGTCTTCTGGTTTCCTCATGTATAAACCAAGCTTTCAGGATTGGACTTAGAGAGTGGGGAAATAACTGAATCCATAAGTGAGAGGGTATCCCCGCAACTTGCCACTGATTCGCACACTGTTCGATGTTTATTCTAGGATCTGATTCTCCATTGAACAGTTGTGCAACTTGGAGATCCATTTGCATATATGAATCCAACTGCTCCTTATTTTGGAACCTGTACTTAATAGCTTGCTTCACCTCATCCCAAGTTCTGAGTATGGATTTGTGATTAGCCAACCATATGGTGGGGTTTTTCTGAAAGGCTACATCTAGTACCGAGATTATTTGATATTCTCTTACATTTTTTTCCATTTTGTACAAAAACATGTTGATATCTGAGGTGCCATCATATAATGTGTGTTCTCTAACTTCAGTCCCAACCCTTCTGGTCGCTTTGACAGTTGTGCACCTCCTTGAGAATCTTTCATGCGATCCTTATTGCCAACTGTCGAAAGCCAATTCTGAATCTTCATCTGCTGACTGTATACTTCTCCAACTTACTGACCCATTGGCGGTGGGGTTATATAATCATTTCTTGTCCTAGCTATTACAGTGTACAACGGGTCCAAGTATTCTCCCTCCATATTATTGTTTGTTGGTTCTGTATACCTGGGTCCTACATATGGATCCAAAGGTTGAACTACCTTGATTCCCTTAGCCTCAAAGATCATGGTGTCTTTCTTTAAGTCGATTACTGCATAATTATCATAGGCCCAATCAATGCCAAGTAGTACAGGGTAGGGGTCCTTATCTCCCATGATCTCAATGACTTCAAATTTGGCCACTGTTTTTACTCCTGCTACATCTATTTTGACATTCTCCAGCCTTCTTATAGGGAAGATACAGTATTGGTTTTCCATTCTTAACTGAATTGGGGAATATGTTAGCCTCGGTTTTCCTAAGGCTTCCCAGGTCTTCCTAGGTAGAATATTTACATATGACCCTAGGTCTAGCATGACGTCCTTAATTTCAAATTCATCTAACTAGGCTATTAATCTGAATTCCTTGTCGGTTTGTACTTTTCTTCGCTCCACTCTCTGAGTACTTTTCTCAGGAATATTGGCCCTTATCCTTGCTTCTAGGGGTTCTTCATTTCCTAAAACTAGGTATAGCGCACTGTGCAACTTTTATGTTAGTTGATCATTCCCTGGAATGTTAGAGAATAATTGAAACCAAAGGCCAAATATGTTTTGAGGTTTCTCAGGTTGTCTTGGTATGACTACGAGGTTTATGGGTGCAGGGGGTGATGCAGGGACTTGTGCCATCTTAGGGTAAATAGTTAGTTGGGGGGGTTCTCTCTCATTTCAGGATTATGAATATTCTGAAATAATTCTATGGCATATTTAAAGAACATGTTTTGTTTTAGAGGGTCATACCTATCTCCCTTGGGTGTTGTTTTCTGGATCTGAGGTAGAGCATCAACATCAACTCCTGTCTTCTCTCCTCCTCGAGTAATGATATTAAGGTTGGGAAATTTTCCCTTAGAAAACCTCTTGATTTATGAGCTGATAAGGTTAGTTCCTCTTTGTCACACTCTGTCTTCCCACTTTGCTATTAACTTTAGGCAGTCTTATGTTGCATGTCTATTGGATATGTAGTGAGAGAACCACAACTACCTTGGATGAGGACAATATCTAGCCAAGTGACCTTTCTCATCATAGTTATAACATCTTCTTGGTCCTCTTCCCCCAGTTCTTCCTCCTTTGAAGTCTCCTCCAACTCCACCTCCTCGACCTCTTTCTGGTCCTTGAGGATTTTCATTCCCCTGAATGTTGTTCGACCTAACCTATCTGCAAGTGCATCCAACGCTCTACATTGATTGGTAATATGCGTGGTAGAAACGCAGAACTTACAGTGTACTGTGTTCAGTACTGTTGAATATTTCTACATGATGGGTCACTATCTCTGCCCATGCCCATGGGCTCAACAAATTTTACAATACTCGGTTGTTGGTGCTTCTTGGCCTCCTTAGAAAGCATGATATGGGGTGGGGTTATAAAATGGTAAGTTCGTCGACACTTGCGTAACTCCTCCCATGGGTCATGGTGGCACTACCATCGGATTCTGAGAAGGTCCCATTCCCCTCATTCATGGGAATTTGTTCACCAGACGACCTTCCATATAACATCTAGTGCACCAAACCTATGGCCATCCCGGTCTGGGTATCGTCAGCTCCTGAATCTTTTCTGTGAGTGTCGATATCTACCCTTGTAGTTGTGCCAAGTTCGCATCTACCAGGGGTCCGGTTACTCTCAGGTTCCCAAGCTATCCTGCCATGGCTTCAATCTTCATCGATTTTTCCAAGGCATATGTTAATGTGGCTATCCGTTGTTGCATTAGAAGAATCCGACTCATAGGCAGTAACCCCTAAATGTACCACTCCCTTTGATGTTCTTCGTGGATTGGATGTGCCAATATCCATATGGCATATTTGAACTTCTAGTTGTATTCCTAGGAGGATTCACCTTCCTACTGTTGGATCTCACGTAACTCCAATAGAGCCTGTTGTTCTGACTAGGGTAGTTTGAATTCTTCTATGAACCTTGTTTGTACCTGGTTGAGTGTGAACGCTTCACCTTGCATCCCTGGCACTCCCGAATCAATGATATTCATGTACCACTTGAGAGTGTGACCTGTCAAATTAGTCTGGAACCCGACCAACTTATTTGCATCTGGAGTCCTTCTGGATCTCTAGATTGCTTTGCACAAGAACCAGTGCTGCTCAACATCTTCATCTCCCTTACCCCAAAATTATGGGTATCGAGCAATAGAACCTCCTGCATGGCTGGCCATTGCTAATCTTTTTGTTCCTATCAATATGAATCCTAACGATCCTTCTTGCAATCTACTAGGGGATCCCAATATCCTCCATGTACTCGCACTTCCTGGTTGTGACTGACTAATTAATTGTACTGGAACAAAATTAGCATGAGAAGGTAGTATCAGACTTACTACTTGGATAAAAGACACTTAGAGTATGGGTGATTCGGGGCTGGTTCCACTAGCTTCGGGGTAGTTTTCTTTGATCTGGGGGGTCTCATTTTCTTCCACTGGGACGATCTCTTCGGCGGAATTCCCAATCTCTCATGTTATCGGGGCTGAACCTTCTCTTCCTTCTCCAAGTTTCATGTTGATGTCTTCCTCTCTCACATTTGCACCTTATCCTTCTTTTCCCACCTCCCTGAGACTTATTTCTCTCCACGTCTCTCTCTTGTTCAATCTTTGACTAGCCAGTCATTCCTATCTTCTCATCTTCTGCAATTCTTCCATCTGTCTTTCTTATGCTTCTCCCGATCTTCCTTCTTTCCTCAACTTCTCGGACTGTCTTGCTGCTTTCTTGATATTTCCGTGCCACCACTTCTCAACTATGGCGGCTCTCTTCAAGTCTTGATCATCTTTCTGTTTCCCCCCCATTTGTCAAAGAATCCTTCCCTCTTCTCATGCCATGAATCTCACCCCATTTCACCCTAACCCAAGTGAGGGTGTTTATGCTTCCATCTCAGTTGGGGACATAATCAACATCCCTATCTCCATCAAGAAAACCTTAATCCACAGGGAATTTCTCTCAAAAACCTTCCTCTTGCGTCTTTCTTGAAACTTTCCTCTACCTGCGAGAAAGACTGGTGGTTCTGAGCTAAAAATTCAATTATGTATCTGTCTAGTGTGGTGTTAAACCAGAAATCCAAATCTTGTGTAACTGGACAATTCATCCTTTGAAGTGCTTCTAGATTCTCAGTATCCCACGCACAGATCCTCTTAACCTACCCTTGGAACTGTGGAGCTTCTTGGAGCCTCTTTATCTAGTAGAAAAATTCTTCCGGGAATTTAACCTAGAAAATCTTGTACTAGTCGCTCGATATTTCTGAGTAAAAGATTGCTTTGCAAGTGTTTTCCACTGATTTTATCCTCAGTTCCACTTCTTTACATATTAAGGTGTCACAGTTCCTTTCCCACCATTGATCAATACCATATCTATGGATCGACAGAAGCATTCTCCCTACAGGTTCCCTTTTAACACAGGTCCCGACACCGGAACCATTTTGTTGGTGCGAGTTTGATCAAACCATGGTCCTTCTCAGGTTACCAACAAAAGGTACCATGTAGTCTAGAGTGCTAGCATTTTCAACTCCTCCAAAGAGAAGAAGTCTAAACTGAAGTGTTGCTGAGACATATAGATAGGGAAGGGTAGGGAAAATATTTGATAGGATCCATAGAGCTTTCAAGACTCATTCATGATCTTGTGCAAGAGCCATGAACAAATCTGAAACATACATGTGCAAGAATTGAAACTACTTACGTCGCTATCAATCATTTAAACGTATAACCATCAACTAGAACTCATAATCCATAAGGAGATATTGTAATGCATAAGTAAACACACAGAGACACACCATATTTGAAAATTTAGGTCCTTCTTCATATTATATTTGGAATCTTTCTCTGATTACAGACTCAGAAATACACAACAGTGCATTATATAGACTCTTGGCTCTGGACTCAAGTTGCAGAGCTCCAATTCTCAAACTAATGGATCCAATTCATTATAGACTCAATACTTGACTTCGCTCAACTTACAACAATCAACAACTAATCCAACTAGTTAACAACAACAAGAATGACTAAATCAATTGACTCAACCACAACCCGACTAAATTTTTTACAATTATGTTCATCCCTATATATAAGTTGGGTTGTGTCTTCCTTCTTGGCTTGCATGCTTTCTTGTTTTGTTGCAACCGTGTGTTTATTAGCTGGTATTGCGCTGACTTTCACAACTAATTTCTCTTTCTCTTTCTCCAGGCCTTTGATGAAGCTTGCACAACTCATGCTCAGTCAAAACTTGTGCAATTCCTTATCCAAAACGAAGGGCCCAACAATGGTTATTAACAGAGTAGCAAAGCAATGGTGTAGAATAGGTCATTCAAAAAATTAAATTTCCCACGGGTTTTTGTTCAAACATAAAGAATATATTTACGAAGAAAGGTAAATTTGGTGGGGAAAAAACACATGATTGACATACCTTCATTAAGGGAATTAATCATTTTAGTATTCATATTTATGTATTGGTCGTATACATTTTTTGAGATTTTTATTTTTTTTGTCTAGTTTTGAACAAGTAACGATTTATTTTTATTGTTACAATATGTTTTACCTATATCTCTCCCAAACGCCTTTGAAAACAATGTCAAACAAGTTACATATGAACTTGGAAAATACATGAGGTAAGTAGCTGCAATATATATGCGAAAAAAAATTCAATTTTTTGTTGTACTTAATGATATGTGTTTTACTTGTAATGTAATATGTATTATGTTTTGTTGAAACGTGTTATTTTCTTGCTTCATGATCTATAGATGGTTTTCATTGAAAGAAATCCATGAAGATGATATAAAGTATTGGAAGAGAGAAATTCCTCGGCTAATGTGTGAAATGCAGAAGTATCTACCTCAAACATTTTTCAATGCACAAGAACACTAACTCATACACCAAGTTGAGGAGATTGAAATATGTGGACCTGTACACACAAGGTCATTGTGGATGGTGGATAGGCACTTGAAATCATTGAAGGCATTGGTTAGACAAAGAGCACATCTTGAGGGTTCTATGGTGGAGGGATACATGGTATATGAATTCATGGTGTATATTAGTTATTATCTTCCTAAATTAGCTTTGTAAGCTATGCATGTAATGGATTGCATTTGGGATGTGAACTCCATCAAAAAATTTGAAAGGGAGCAGTTGTTGGGGAAAGGTACAATGAAGAAACTGAGAGGTAATTAAATTGTGGATATTTTTAATAAATATAATTTTTTCTTTTTTTGTGTGTATATGATCATACTCATTTAATATTTATTCTTTCATCATTTATTAATATTTACCATGGTTATAACTAATATTTAATATTGGTGAATTGTGATTTTTTGATCGGTCAGTTGCTCAAGATTGGGATGCACTACATTTATACATTGCAAACAATCTTGACTTGATGAATCTATGGATTGATAGATGTAAATAACGTCATGGCGGTAGGTTATCATGGAAAGAACTGTCTAAATTGGTTAGAGAATCTCGTCGTAATGGAGATTCGGATGTTACAGAGAGGGAAATAGATTTAGCATATTGTTTGAAAGATAGAAAGGCAAGAAAATTCACCCATTTTATTCAGTGATTTTATATTATATTAATGTGATTGCAGGTGTGTTTTTTTTATATTATACTTTACAAGTTATGTAAATTTGTTTATTATTAATTGACAATGCATCTTTTACATGTTTGGGATATTGCAGTTGAAACACCACAAGGATATGTGGTGCAATGGTCGTAAATTTCACATCAAACAGTTGGATGAAACCAGAAAAAAATCTAATAGTGGGATAACTGCAGTATTCTAGGTCACTAATGTTTCCTCTAGGAGTGGCAGACATCACCGAGAATCTGAAAATAGATACTATGGGTTTTTGAATGATATAATTGAGTGTAAATTTAATTCCTTCAAATCGATTTTGTTCGATGTAAAATGATATAGGTTACGAATGAATGAACATGATGAGGAGATAACCATTATTCAACATGCCAATGGATTTCGTATGATTAAAACAACAATTTTTGAAAAAACAAATGACCGCTATGTTTTTCCAAGTCAATGTGAACAAGTCTTTTACTCAACGGTTCCAAGTAAGAGGGATTGGTCATTTGTTATTAGATATGATCCAAGAGGAAGGCCCATAAAGTATATTGTAGATGAAGAATATTATGTAGAGCTAGAGCAGGAAGAATATGGGTTGACAAATGAAGAAGATGGAGAAGATGAACCAGGCATAGGAGACAATGCGCCAATTCTTGATGATGATATCGATGAAGATATGCTCGAAAATGGCATTGATGATGATGATGATATAATCAATCATTTCAACATTGTTTATGAATTGGATGCTGATATAGAAGTTGAGTTGGATGATCAAGAAGAATATACAGAAGATGGATGACACAAATGTTGCATTGGTCGATGAGGTACATAACTAGATATTTTAATTTGTATGAATTATTCTCTTTAAATAATTTTTATGTGGGTTAATTACATGTTTTTAAGTTTTATATCATTTTTTTTGGTAGTTTCTATTCATGATTACTATGTTTCTTTTGTTTATTTTATATTTTATAGATTGGGTATTTGGTAATTGAGAGCGATGTGAGGGGGGTGGAGGGGCCATATGAGCTTCCACCTTCACATGGTTGGCCTTGTTTAGTAGATAATAAATTATTCTCAAAACCAAGAGAAGTTCAATCATTCATATTTATACTCAAATATCACTGACAAACCCACTCTATATATCGTCTCATCGCATCCTCATTTCGCTTTAATTCTCTCGATCGAATTTTAAAGGAAACAACTATTAAAATACATTATACTAGGGCTAGAGTACATGATGGGAAACAATGACCAATGAATGGGGCCAACGTTGAAATTTTTTCAAATGTTTCTGTATGCACCGAAATTTGACATGGATACTCTGTTCACATTTGACATGCACCAAAATTTGACATGGATAGTTTGTTCCATGTCAAATTTCAAGATAGTTCAGACAACAATTCTATAGAAGGGAATGACAAACATTGGCAATGAGATGTGCATGATGAATGTTGATGCAAATGTGGATGATCTCAAATATTATGTGGGTAAATCATACATCCTTGAGTCTTGAAACCCTCCCATATTGTCAAGGCATGTGTCTATCCTAACCATGTCAAATTTGGATGCATGCAGGAACATATTGAAGAAATTTCAACATTGGCCCCATTCACTGCTCACTATGTGGGGTCAGTGCATGACATTTTTGGTGGGTGAATTGGAAGTTCCATGACATTTCAAGAGAGTTCCAACAAATATTATACATATGGAAATGACGAATGATGACAATGAGACATCCATTATGAACGTTGATGCAAACATGGGTGCTCTCAAAGATTATGTGGGGACATCACACATCCTTGAGTCTTGAAACCCTCCCATACCGTCAAGGCATGTTTCTAGTCTAACCATGTCGAATTTCAATGCACAGATGCACAATTTGAAGAAATTTCTTTGTTTTCACCATTCACTGCTCACTGTGCAAGGTCAATGCAAGATGACATTGGTGATGGGTGTATTGGAAGTGCCATGACATTTCAAGAGAGTTCTGACAAATATTATGTAGATGGAAATAACGAATGGTGAAAATTAGACATCCATTATATTGAATGTTGATTCAAACATAGAAAATCTCAAATATTATGTGGGGACACCAAACATCCTTAAGTCTTCAAACCCTCCCATACCATTAAGGAAACTATCTAGTCTAACCATGTCAAATTTCAATGCATACGGGAATAGATTGAAAACATTTCAACGGTGTCCCCATTTATTGCTCATTGTGCAGGTTCGGTCGAAGCAATTTGTGATGGTTGTATTGGACGTTCCATGTCAAATTTCAAGATAGTTCCGACAACAATTCTATATAAGGGAATGATGAATGATGAAAATGAGAGGTGCATGATAAACATTGATGCAAATGTGGATGATCTCAAAGATTATGTGGGGACATCATACATCCTTGAGTCCTGAAACCCTCACATACCATCAAGGAATGTGTCTAGTCTAACCATGTAAAATTTTGATGCATACATGCACATATTGAAGAAATGTCAACCTTGGCCCCATTCATTTCTCACTATGCGGGGTTGGTACATGACATTTGTGGTGGGTGAATTGAAGCTTCTGTGACATAAACTCGACTTGGTAATTCAATAATCAAGCAAAGTGGTTAAATCCACTTTAACCAAGAGAATCAACAATATATCCACTTGAGTTAATGAATTCAATTTATTTATGGTTCATCCATTGGGGTTGCAAGCTAGGAATCAAAACTACTATAAATTGGCATTGGCAAGAGGAATGAAATTGTGATTATGTTCAAAATTATCCAGTTTGTGTTGCTAGTTTTACCCCTCATTTTACATGAGACCTACACTAGTACTTTTTCACTACTCTTGTGATTTTCATCACAAAGGTAGGTTTACAAGTTGATATTTGGATGGCCTAGGGGTTGTGAATTCATTTGATTAGACTATTAGTGATGTAATCATGGATGGATAGATGATGTTGATTCTCTAGTTGTCTTGGTAATTGCTTTCCTTTCATACTAGTAGACTTGTTTATGGAGTCCCTTATATGATCATTATTGGATGGTTGATGATACATCTTGATGTAAGACTCCCTTGATGGAACACCCTAACAATTTTTGGCTAAGGTAATATTGTATTGGCATCTTTGTTTTCTTGGAATTATCCCCTTGATATCACTTGATTTCACATTCATTTAGGTTGATATGGTCTAGCATGGTTTGATGTTCATGAGGTGAATTCCCTTTCTCATGTTGAGGATTCATACACATATTATGGTTTTTTATGGAATACATTACACACTCATGTCAAGTGTTTCCCTCTTCTACATATTTGTATGCCCTATTACTTGGTGGAGGAGCCTACCATGGAATGCCCTTGCCTTGTGGGATGATTTCACACTTAATTAGGTGAAATTTGGATATTACTCATCATCCCATGTGGAGTGCTCACCCTCCTTGCATACATGTTAAGGGATGGTCTTATTTATTGATTGATGAGAGACCACCCCTTTCTTTATGGATTTAATTTATCATTGAAGGAATTTCACATGTGTTCTTCATATATAATTTGATGCCTTATTTCATGGATCCACTTTCTTGGAACTTGTTTAGAGGAAGACATCCACCATTTGACCCCATTCTGTACTTTTCCATGCTTTGTTTGACAAGATGTTTCTCTTGAAGGTCTCACACTTTATATCATTGGAGGTTTGACTTAATTCAAACTTGTAGTTTGTGGAGATGTCCACCTTTGGATGTTACCTTTTATTTCTTGTTGATGGGACATCTCACATTGGGATCAGGAGGTTTCATGGTTTTATGTCCTAGATCACGAAGGAATATTCCCACTTATGGGTGTTTCTTGCACTTATGTTTATGCTTATTATTGAGGAAACCCACCTTTGTTGGAGCCTTATTGCACTTTCTTTCATTACGATTCCTCATGTGGGTTCCCCTCTTGCAAACTCACCTTGTGTTGCGTTGGGTGCCCAGCCTTGCCTAGGTTGTCTTGAAAAAGTTAAGTCGAAGACAAAATTGCTCCTTATCCAGCATCTGGCTTGTCTTATTTCCTAGTTCTCCCTTGCGTGGTCCTTTTTGTGCCTTTCATGTGGGTGGGCGCACCTCTTTCCAACTCGCCTTGCGCTGCGTTTGGGTGCTATGCCTCGTTTTTGTTACGTTTCCCCTTGTGGGCACTCCTCTTTCCAACTCGCCTTGCCTTGCCTTTGGGCTAGAGTACATGATGGGAAAAAATAACCTATGAATGGGGCCAACGTTGAAATTATTTCAAAATGTTTTTATATGCACTAAAATTTGACATGGATAGAATGTTCACATGCCATGACGATATGGAAGGGTTTCTAGAATCAAATATCACTCACAGACCCACTCTATATATCGACCCATCTCATCTTGATTTCGTTTTAATTTTCTTGATCGAATTTTAAAGGAAAAAACTATTAAAAGACATTATACTAGGGATAGAGTACATGATGGGAAATAGTGACCTGTGAATGGGGCCAACATTTAAGTTTTTTCAAAAGGTTTTTGTATGCATTGATATTTGACATGGATAGACTATTCACATGCCTTGACGATATGGGAGGATTTCTAGACTCAAATATCACTCACATACCCACTCTTTATATTCATTGTCTGTGTCATTCAAAACCAACACCATGCCAATTAGGCCCATGATTTGGGTTGTGGCAAGAAGAAGGAGATAAATGAGATTTCATATTTAAATAATGATTTTGTACTAATATTATTTATGGATCAAAAGAGTACTTCTATGAGAGAAAAAAACAAACACATAAAATAAATTGAAGCTTGTGTGATTAATCAAGTACTTCTTTATCAACGTTATTGCATTCCCTTGCAGTATTAGATGCGGGGATGTGCATCTCAGTCATATTTTAAAGGAAACAACTAAATGACATTGTAATAGGGATAGATTACATGATGGGAAACAATAACCTGTGAGTGGGCCCAACATTGAAATTCTTTCAAAATGTTTATGTATGCACTAGAATTTGACATGAATATACTGTTTGCATGCCTTGACGATATGGAAGGGTTTCCAGACTCAAATATCAGTCACAGAACCACTCTATATATCGACCCATCTCATCCTTATTTCATTTTAATTTTCTTAGTTGAATTTTAAAGGAAAAATATATTAAAATACATTGTACTAGGGATAGAGTACATGATGGGAAACAATGACCTGTGAATGGGTCCAACATTGAAATGTTTTCAAATTTTTTTTGTATGCACTAATATTTGACATGGATAGATTGTTCACATGCCTTAAGGATATGGGAGGGTTTCCAAACTCAAATATCACTCACACACCCACTCTTTATATTCATCATATGTGTCATTCAAAACAAACACCATGCCAATTAGGCCCATGGTTTTGGTTGTGGAAAGAAGAAGGCGATAGATGAGATTTCATATTTAAATAATTATTTCGTACTAATATTATTTATGGAGAAAAATAGTACTTAGATGAGAGAAAAAAACAAAGACATAAAATAACTTGAATCTTGTGAGATTAATCAAGTACTTCTTTATCGACGTTAATGCATGCCCTTACAGTACTAGATGTGGGGACTTTCATCTCAATCGTATTTTAAAGGAAACAACTAAAATACATTGTACTAGGGATAGAGTACATGATGGGAAACAATAACATGTGAATGGAGCCAACGTTGAAATTCTTCAAAATGTTTATGTTGAAGACAAACATCTTCTTAAAAAAATTCAATTTTTTAAGCAATAGAAATCTTAAATTCTTAAATTCAAGTGGTATAGGTTTGCTAAACAATATTTAAAATTTAATAAAGTAAGTAGTTTAGATCCTTCTTAAATTCCAAATTTCATAAAGGTAAAAGACCCCACAAAGAGTGCATGTGCCATGGTCGGAGGCCTTGTTCACAACACATGATGCCTAGAAGGTTTATTTTCCATCATAAGGATATCGTTTACCTATTATGATCATGGTCAAGGCCTTGATATTTTTATTTAGTGAGGAAAACATCTTAATTGAAACCATATCCACCTCCCAGAAAATGGACCCCCTAGTGAGGGTTCATGTCATAGTTCTAGGTGTTGTTCATAACACTTGAGCTAGTGAAGGTTCAATTAGGGATTAATGTCATTGTTTCCCCCCTTTACCATGTTTAGGAATTAAGACCCATTAACCTACTAATGGTTCGCACATCCCACTCATATGATTGCAAACAACCCATACAATGAACTCATGTGTTGGCTTGAGCACTCATTCAAGGATCTTGAGCTTAAGAATATTCAACAATATCTTGAGGCACTTGTTTTACTTCCTCGACATGGTCAATATCCTATGATATGTGCACAAAACATCCTAATGGATTCCATATCCAACTCTAATGCTAAAAACCCCTTAGATAGGACTTGTATTATGGTAATTTGCAAGTTTTTTTCATGGTGATTGATCCTAAGAAGTGATGTTTAGGGAATAATATCCAAGTTTTTTTCTCCCCTAACCATGGCATTTGAGCTCAAGAAGGTTCAGTTAGGGATTAAGACCCTTCTTTCCCCCTTAACCATGTTAAGCCCTCAAGACCCATTTATATTGTACAAAACCTACTCATGTCACCATATCTTGATTTGGATTATAAATAACACCAACTATAGCCTTGAGAACAATTCCTAATGGGGGTTATGACACATTATTATTTAGGGCATATGTTTTAGTTTAATAATGGTACTTGTATCCCTCAAATAGTCCAAAAATAAACTACAAGGGTCCTATGTGATGGCTCAAGGACTCATCCAACACTATATCCTAAGAAGTTGTGTGGGTTGTAGTTGTTGTTCATAGAATTCAAGACTAAGAATATTCACTTAGGGAACAAGTCCCTTGTTTCACTCCCTTGAGCTTGGTTATACCTTGAGACCCATTCTTGGTTCAAAACTAACTTATTCATAGTTCCCAAATTCCACTTGGAGGTGAATGATATGTTACATAGGTTATATGTGGTGGATTGACTACTTTTATATGGTTCTTGAGCTTGAGAATCAAGGTTTAGGGTTGAAGACTCTTGTTTCCTTTCATCAACTATAGTCATGAACCTAAGACCCATATGTGATGATCAAGAAGACATCATAATGTCACCCATATTCAACCTGGATGCCAAAGACTCCCTAGAGAGGAATCATGTCATGGTGTTTAGGTGTTGTTGATGGAGGTTGAGCTCGAGGAGGTTTAGTTAGGGATTTAGGCCATTGTTTCCAACTTTCCATGTTTATGCCTCTACACCCATTTTCAATGTACAAAACCTAATCATGATGCCTATATATCTCTTAAAGGACAAATTCATGTACTTATGTTGGTTTGAGGACTTGTTCAAGGATCTTTATCAGCTTCAGAATGTTCAAAAATATTATAAGGAACTTCTTTTCATTCTTTGATGATAGCTAATGTAACATACCCAGCCAGCCACAGGCTGGGGTGTGCTACTTGCAAGCCCACCCTCAGACTTATTTCTCATGTTGATACCTTATTTATATATATTAAGGATGCATAAGATAACATATTTAACGACATGCACAACAATATCCAGCAAGCATACATAATCTAAAGATTATATTAAACGATAATGAAATATACACAGCGAAAATACATTTATATACATGTAAATGATAATTGAATAACACATTGGAATACATTTACACTGATAATAATATCACGACAGAGAGAACTTATCTTTATGAAAGATAACACCAATTGGTTGCAGACTAAGGACGTTCCACCCAACCGTAGACACCACTACTCCAAATATCAACAACAGTGTCACCCCCGAGCCAGGGCTATGAATCCACAAGGATGGTTCCAGAGTGTAATTGGGTTCCCAAACCAGTCATTTCTCAAGATCTTATAGGTTTCTCGACACCCACATCAATCCAAGTACCTAACTCTCTTCTACCTAGCCTGTACCACCCCAAGAGACCGGACCTCCACCCTTCTCTGCCACGTAGTCCCTCAGGCAGTCCTTCTCCTTTATTTTCAAGCCCTCTAGCATAGTTGGTCCAGAATGTCAATGTTGGGACTCTCAGGACTCACAGTTGTGAGAAAAAAAGGGCACAGACCAATGCATTTCAGACATGCAGGACCCAGGTCACAACTGGATCACACCAGCGACCACTACAACCAACTATCCTATGGATAATTATTCAGCGGCTCTGTTTCCTTTGCCAAGCCAAGACACAGGTGAGGATGGGTCGATGAATGGGTCAGGGGGCGAATGGGAGTGTGTGAGAGAAAAATGAGTGAGTGAACGGGAAATCAACGAACAAGTCATCAGTCGAACCCCACCATCCGACCAAAGGTGGGTTTAAGTAACCTCGTGGGGAAACAAGAACCTCCTGGCCTTCCCCAAGAAACTCATGTAAATGATCCCCTCCCTTAGACAAAAAGGGTAATTAAAATAATAGGAAATAAAAACTTAGTCCCTCAAGCTCCCTCTCTTGTGGAATCATAGCTCCCTATAACTCTAGTCCTTATCCGTCTAGCAGCCAACGATGTGTTTATTATTAATAATGATCAAAACATTACATTTCTGGGGCATACTGACCCTTTAATAATTGTTTGGGCACTCAGGCCTCTCAACATTGTAACAATACATTATTTAAAATGGGTTTCGAAACCCGGGGTGTTACATCCCCTCCCTCTTATTTTGGCACTATCCTCAGTGCATATACAAAATAGAGATCGAAATCTCAAATTTACTCAAAAAGCTGTAGGTACTCTGCCCGCATGGCATATTCATGATCCTAGGTAGAATCTTCAGGACCATAGCAGCTCCACTGAACTTTTACCAGTTCTATAACTCAATTCCGGAGCATTTTGAATTTTTTGTCCAATACCCGCACTGTCTAAACCTTAAATTCTCCCTCCATCTCTAACTGAATCAGATGCCAATCAATAACATGGTTAGGATCATGTACATATTTATTTAGTAAAGATACATGAAATAAATTATGCACATTCATGGAAGCAGGCAATGCAAGCATGTATGCAATTGGTCCTATTATGTCCAATATTTCATATGGACCACATAATGTATGCAATTGGCTGCCAACTTTGTACAACTACCCAATTTCAAAGAGATTTTCTTGGGCTTCACTTTCAAAAGTACATGCTCCCCTACTTTAAATTCTCTATATGTCTTGTACTTGTTTGCATAAAATTTATGTCTATCCCAAGCTGCCTTTAAATTCTTCTTGACCTTAACCACCTGGTCCTCCATGTCCTTGAGCAACTCTAGCCCAAGTACCACTCTTTCTGTTGGGTTTTCTGAACTCACTCGAGTATTGCATTTCCTACCATAAGAGGCTTCAAATGGGCTCATTCTCAATGAAGCTTGATACCCATTGTTATATGCAAACTCAACCAAGTGTAAGTAATCTTCCCACTTAGATGGCTTATCATCACATACATTCTCAACATGTCTTCAATTATTCGATTGACTCTCTCTGTTTTCCCATCTATCTGGGGATGATATGTTATGCAAGAGCATATCCAACATCAAGCGAGCCAGCACGGAAGTGGAAGACAGCTGGACAAGTGCCAGCACAAATTTTGAAACACCTTGGAGTTGTTGCGCAAATATTAAATGAGAAATTAAGAAGAGGCGCACTTGTATGATGTAAACAGACCTTGAGCCTTTAGCTCTCGTCCTTAGTAGGTAGAAGGCATTTAAAGTAGTTAATGTAGGTAGATAGAATTTAATTCTAGATTAGACAGTTTGAGAGCGCAAGAGGGAAACGGGATATAGACACCCTCATTGTGTATTGTAACATTATTATTGAAGCAGGAGAAGAGCAAGAGCATGCAGAGAGTCATGTAAGAACACCCATGTACTGATATTTGAATTAATAGGAGAAGTTGATTCAAATTCATGGTTTTGTGTTGTTCTCTGTGTATTGATGTTGAATGATATGCTCATGAATGTGTGCTTCATGTTATACATTTGCTTTATATGTTGTGTATGTGATTTCATGTTTTGAGTTGAAATCCGAAAGAAAGAAGGAATGACTTCCAATTTTTTCTCTATTTGAGCCGAGAGTTCCTGCAAGGAGTGGAGTCGAATCGTCTGCAAGGAGTGCATTGACAAAGGGCTCAAGTAGTTTATCTTTTGTTCTCATTTCCTCAAAGTGCAGTTGGGCACAGGAGCCGTGCAAGGCGCAGACCAAGCTAAGCCTCAGAGTCGCGAATCTGAGTAGAGCGTTGATAGACTACTGCTGCAGGGGTGCGCAGAGTCAAAAGACTTCAACACTTAGACGTGCTTGGAAGGTTTCCGCAAGGAGTGCGAGCAAGAGGGTTTTCTTAAAGTCGCAGAGTCATGGAAAATCCCAAAGGGAAGAAACCCTTCGAAGGAGTCGAAGGAAGGAAAGGCCAATTCCCTTGAAGTTGTAAGGGCATCATAAGTTCGCGCCGCAGGTGAACAAGTCTTCACGGAGGAATACTTGGTTCATTTCGTAGAAACCATCATAGCAAGGACGGATGGTTGGAATTCTCCGAGGAGGATTCGTGACATCACGTGAGGCGTCAGATCTCACCAAGGTGCAGGGGAGATATGGTGTCTTATTCTCTAAAGGTTCAAAGCTCAGGAGGGGCAGGACCATTGATCCAAGCCACAAGAGTTGTTGGATCTATACGTATATCGCGTATCAGGGTTTCATGGGTGAAAGTCTCGTAAACACTACAGCAGGAATCGTGAAATCGTGAAACGCGATAACCCGATAGCCAAAGGGTTGTGTGGGGCCATAGGGGAATCCACGAGAGGACAGGTGGCATGCTGTTTCGGAGAATCGTGGGGTGAATTCTCGAAACAATCCCATCAGGATTCGCGATATTGTGAACTCCGAAATGTTGATGGAGTGAAGGCGTTGAAAGGTCAAAATCGCGCGTGAATCGGAGTTTCGGCATATCGGGATTCGGGAGTCGGAGAAGCAAGGTGTTTGACATCGCGAGGGGCGAAATCGCGATAGAGAAAACCTCGATAGGAAAAGGTCAGCGTTGACTAGTTGTCGGGTTTCGGGGATTTGAGAGACCTACGCCCGACCATTGGATTCGCGAAGTCGCGAATTTCGATCCCCCGATTTGTAAAGAGGGGATCCCACGAGGATTGTTGTGGGTGCAGATTTCCCGACAGGGAAATAGAAAGGACCGGTTAGTGTTCTTCGGGCCGAAAGAAAGGAAAGATCCTGTGAGCGCATGGACCTTCTGACCTGCGGGTGTGGGAAGCGTGTGTGCATGCATCAGTTTGGTATCAGAGTACAGAAAGGTTCTTTTGCTTTCTGTAGCAAAGAAAAGGAATTCGCCATGCCACCAAGGAGAGATAGATAGTCACCCGATCCACCAGAGGATAGGTAAATGCCGTGGAGAAGAGGCAGGCAGATGACAGATCCAGTTGTGGAGAGGCAAATGCATGATCTACGAGCTAGACTCGAAGACATGGAGACAGTGCAAATATGCACAGTCAGTGCTGGGGATCTTAGTGATTCCGACAGTGAAGTTGAGGTTGAACGTGAAGAAGAAGTTGCAGCTGAAGATGCATCAAACGAACGTTTGATCAAAGCTATTGCAAGGATGGGTGCAAGAGAAAATATGGACATTCCAGTTTACGAGGGAAACTTGGATGCAGAGGATCTTCTAGACTGGATAAGAGCTCTTGACACATACTTTGACTATGAATATGTTGAAGAGGACAAGAAATTCAAGCATGCTGTCACTAGATTGAAGGGACATGCAACATTGTGGTGGGATGAACTACAAGATGACAGACGCTGCAAGGGCAAGCAGAAGATCAAAAGCTAGGACAAGATGATCGTGAATATGAAAGTGAAATTCATCCTCAGGGACTATCAAATTACTCTATTCAGCAGGATGCAGAACCTGAGATAGAAGTTGATGACAGTGAAGGAATATACTGAGGAATTCTATAAACTGAACATCAGGGCAGGTCATTGGGAGAGTGATGATGAGAAGGTTGCCAGATACATGAATGGCCTAAGATATGACATCTAGGATGAGATGAGCATGGTAACCATCCGAACGGTGGAAGATGCTTATCAGATGGCTCTGAAAGCGGAAGAGAAGCTGAGCCGAAAGCAGAGTCAGAGAGGCTGAGGCAGAAGTCAGCCCAGAGGAAAGTCAGTTGCCCAGCACAAATATCAGAATCCCAAGGAGGAATGGAAGAAACCTTAGACTCGAACAGAGAGAAGTGGAACCTCACAGCGAGGAGATCATACTGAGCAGCGAGGAGATTATGCTGATAACAACACTTTTCCTCGTACTAGAGGCAGAGGAAGAGGAAGAGGTGGAGTCATTACATGCTTCACATGTGGGAAGAATGGGAACAAGTCTTACAAGTGTCCAGATAAAAATAAGGACATTGGAGAAGCTCACATCGCCGAAGCACAGAGGCGATATGTTGAGGCAGAAAACAATGAAGGCAGAAGATCGTTGATGATGCGAAAAGTCCTTTTGACACCCGAGAAAGAGGTGGAGAGTTCAGTCCAAAGGACTAGACTTTTTAGGACTGCTTGCAAGACCAAGGACAGGGTATGCAAGGTCATTGTAGACAGTGGCAACACGGATAATCTCATTTCTACAGAGATGGTAGAGAAGCTGGAGCTGGAGACGATTGATCATCCAAGCCCATACAGACTTTCATGGCTACAGAAAGGACACCAGGTAACTGTCACTAAATAATGTTTAGTTGAATTCAATATAGGAGGATATAATGATAAGATATTATGTGATGTCATTCCTATGGATTTTTGTCATCTATTGCTAGGTAGACCATGGAAATATGACAGGAATGTGATTCATGATGGGAGAATGAACACATACACCCTGGAGAAAAATGGGAGGACACACATGTTGCTTCCAATCAAGGATAAGGAGGATAAGCCGGAAGTAAGCAACACTGTACTTCTCATGACTGGGAAGGAACTTCTTACAGAGGTTAAGAAGAAGGAAGATCCACAGTTCATTGTGGTCAGGAAACCGAGGATTATTCTGACTAGCACGAGAGTGGATAATTTACCAGAAGAAATTCAGGAACTGTTGGAAGAGTTCGCTGATATAGTAGTGGACGAATTACCTCGTTCGTTGCCACCGATCAGAAGTGTGAGTCATCATATTGATCTCATACCAAGATCCATTTTTCCAAACAAAGTTGCGTACAGATTGACGCCGCAAGAGAATGAAGAGGTTAAAAGGCAAGTCCAGGATTTGTTGGACAAAGGTTTAGTCAAGGAAAGCTTGAGTCCGTGTGTTGTTCCAACAGTACTCAGTCCGAAGAAAGACGGAGGCTGGAGAATGTGTACTGACTCGAGGGAGATTAATAATATAACCATCAGGTATAGATTTCCATTGTCGAGGATGGATGATCTGATGGATTGCTTGAGTGGAGAAAAGTATTTTTCAAAGATTGATTTG
>SNQJ01S0002226.1:382112-401664 GCA_010110895.2 Picea sitchensis
ATGAGAGAAGGCGACGAGTGGAAGACAGCATTCAAAACCAATGAGGGGTTGTATGAATGGATTGTTATGCCGTTTGGCTTAACAAATGCACCAAGTACCTTCATGAGGTTGATGAACGAAGTCCTGAGGGAGTTCATCGGGAAATTTGTCATTGTGTATTTGGATGACATACTGGTTTACAGAAAAACAGTGGTAGAGCATCTGAAGCATTTGGCTACAGTGATGCAGAAGTTACAGCAGGAGAAGTTGTTGATAAACATGAAGAAGTCCTCATTCATGAAGACAGAGCTCATTTACTTGGGGTTTGTTATTTCTGCAGATGAGTTGAGGATGGATCTAGATAAGGTGGAAGTGATTAAGAATTGGCCATCACCGAAAAATATATTTGAGGTGAGAAGTTTTCATGGATTGGATAGTTTCTACTAGAAGTTCATCAGGAATTTCAGTGGAATTAGTGCTTCGATGATGGATACAATGAAGAAAATACACAAGTATTTTCACTGGATAGAGGAGGCCGAGAATAGTTTCAATCTGTTGAAGAGGAAGATCACGGAACGACCAGTTTTGGTGTTGCCGGATTTCCAAAAGACATTTCAGGTGAAATGCGATGCAAGCGGATTTGCAATCGGGGCAGTCTTGAGTGAAGAAGACAGGTCGATAGCGTATTTCAGTGAGAAGATGAATGAAGCGAAAGTGAAATACTCCACTTATGACAAGGATTTTTATGCTATCATCCAGGCATTGAATAAATGGAGACATTACTTGATTCCGAAAGAGTTTGTCTTATACAGTGACAATCATGCACTGCAGTTTGTGACTCAACAGGAAAAGTTGAATCAGAAACATGTCAAGTGGGTTGAGTATATGAAGAATTTCACTTTTGTGTTTAAACATATTTCTGGAACTGCTAACAAAGTGGTTGATGCTTTGAGCAAGAAGTGTTTGTTGTTGCAGGAGTTCTGAGTCAAGACGTTGGGTTTTGATGATGTCAGGAACATATACGTTGATGATCCAGATTTCAAGGAAGCGTATGAAGCAGCTAAGAATCCGGTTCTCAGAGATAGGAGCCAGTGGATAGAGTACATGATCCAAGAAGGATTGTTGTTCAAGGGAAATCAACTGTGTATTTCGAAATGCTCCATGAGGGAGAATCTGTTGAAGGAGAAACACAGTGGAGGATTGGCTGGGCACTTTGGTCATGACAAGACATTCACAAAGCTGAATGAGTCATATTTTTGGCCGGGAATGAGAGTAGATGTCAAGATATTTGTGGATAGATGCAGAATTTGCCAGCATTCGAAGGGAAGAAAGCAGAATGCATGTTTTTATCAACCATTGCCCATACCAGAAAGGCCGTGGAATGCAATTAGCATGGATTTCATATTGGGGTTGCCAAGAACACAAAGAGGTGTTGATTCAATCTTTGTGGTGGTGGATAGATTTTCCAAGATGGCACACTTCATTCCATGTCAGAAAACCAGTGACGCAACTCACATTGCAAACCTGTTTTTCAAAGAGGTCATTCAACTTCATGGGTTTCCAAGGAGTATAGTTTCGGATCGAGATACAAATTTCATAGGGCATTTTTGGAGGACCTTATGGAAGAAACTAGGAAATAACTTGTTGTTTAGTTCAGCTTATCATCCTTAGATGGATGGACAGACAGAAGTGGTGAACAGAAGTCTGGGAGACTTGCTGAGAAGCTTAGTGACAGAGCACCATAGCTAGTGGGACAATATATTACCACAGACAGAATTCACTTATAACGATTCGGTCAATAGGAGCACAGGGCAGAGTCCATTTTAGGTTGTTTATGGCATACAACCGAGAGGAATTTCTGAACTGAGAGATTCATAATAGACTGCGACCAGGAGCTCTAGTGCAAAAGAATTCGTAGAGGCAATGAAGGAACTTCACTATCAGGTGAAGGAGCGACTGTTGAATTCAAGCCAGGAATACAAGCGTAGAGCAGATCAACATAGGAGACAACTTCAGTTTGAGGTTGGTGACTTGATTCTGGCACATTTGAGAAAAGAAAGGTTCCCGAGAGGAACATATAATAAATTGAAGATGAAGAAAATAGGGCCATGTAGGGTCTTGAAGAAATTTGGGGCGAATGCTTATGAGATTGAATTACCCGATGGGATCGGAATTTCTCCGATATTCAATATTTCATATTTGTACCCATATAGAGATGAGGAAACAGAGACTAGATATGAGCAGCCATTGATTCAGTGGACAAAGCAGATGCCAGTTGCAGATAAGCCGTAGATGGACTGCATACTGGACAGACGAATTGGTAGGAAGACCAGAAGGAAAGAATACTTTGAGTATCTGGTCAAGTGGAAGAACCATCCAGTTGAATATGCCAGCTGGGAGACCCAAGATGAGATATAGAGGCATGGATAGACCGTGCACGAGCTCATGGACAGGAGCCCATGAAAACTTTCAAGCGAGGGAGTATGATGCAGGAGCATCTCCAACATCAAGCGAGCCAGCACGAAAGCGGAAGATAGTTGGACAAGCGCCAGCACAAATTTTGAAACACCTTGGAGTTGTTGCATAAATATTAAATGCGAAATTAAGAAGAGGCGCACTTGCATGATGTAAATGGACCTTGAGCCTTTAGCTCTCTTCCTTAGTAGGTAGAAGGCATTTAAAGTAGTTAATGCAGGTAGATAGAATTTAATTCTAGATTAGACAGTTTGAGAGCGCAAGAGGGAAATGGGATATAGACACCCNAGAGAAGAGCAAGATCATGCAGAGAGCCATGTAAGAACACCCATGTACTGATATTTGAATTAATAGGAGAAGTTGATTCAAATTCATGGTTTTGTGTTGTTCTCTGTGTATTGATGCTGAATGATATGCTCATGAATGTTTGCTTCATGTTATGCATTTGCTTTATATGTTGTGTATGTGATTTCATGTTTTGAGTTGAAATCTGAAAGAAAGAAGGAATGAGTTCCAATTGTTTCTCTATTTGAGCCGAGAGTTCCTGCAAGGAGTGGAGTCGAATCGTTTGCAAGGAGTGCGTTGACAAAGGGCTCAGGTAGTTTAGCTTTTGTTCTCTTTTCCTCAAAGTGCAGTTGGGCACAGGAGTTGTGCAAGGAGTGTGCAGTCCAAGCTAAGCCTCAGAGTCACGAATCTGAGCAGAGTTTTGATAGACTATTGTTGCAGGGGTGCGTAGAGTCAAAAGACTTCAACACTTAGACATGCTTGAGAGGTTGCCGCAAGGAGTGCGAGCAAGAGGGTTTTCTTAAAGACGTAGAGTCGTGGAAAATCCCAAAGGGAAGAAACCCTTCGAAGGAGTTGAAGGAAGGAAAGACCAATTCCCTTGAAGTTGTAAGGGCGTCGTAAGTTCGCGACGCAGGTGAACAAGTCTTCACAGAGGAATACTTGGTTTGTTTCGTAGAAACCATCAGAGCAAGGACGGACGATCGGAATTCTCCGAGGAGGATTCACGACATCACGTGAGGTGTCAGATCCCACCGAGGTGCTGGGGAGATACGGCGTCATATTCTCTAAAGTTTCAAAGCTCAGGAGGGGCAGGACCGTTGATCCGAGCCACAAGGGCCGTTGGATCTATACGTATATCGCGTATCAGGGTTTCGTGGGTGAAAGTCCCATAAACACTGCAGCAGGAATCGTTAAATCGTGAAACGCGATAACCCGATAGCCAAAGGGTTGTGTGGGGCCACAGGGGAATCCACAAGAGGACAGTTGGCACGCCGTTTCGGAGAATCGTGGGGTGAAGTCTCGAAACAATCGCATCAGGATTCGCGATATTGCGAACTCCGAAATGTCGATGGAGTGAAGGCGTTGAAAGGTGAAACTCACGCATGAGTCAGAGTTTCAGCATATCGGGATTTGGGAGTCGGAGAAGTGAGGTGTTTGACATCGCGAGGGGAGAAATCACGATAGATAAAACCCTGATAGGAAAAGGTCAGCGTTGACTAGTTATCGGGTTTCGGGGATTCGAGAGACCTATGCCCGACCATTGGATTCACGAAGTCGCGAATTTCGATCCCCCGATTTGTAAAGAGGGGATCCCACAAGGATTGTTGTGGGTGCATATTTCCCGACAGGGAAATAGAAAGGACCGGTTAGTGTTCTTCGGGCCGAAAGGAAGGAAGGATCCTATGAGCACGCGGACCTTCCGACCTGTGGGTGTGAGAAGCGTGTGTGCGTGCATCAATATGTTGTGCTAAATTTTAGATTTGTGCCAAATCCTTTAAACAATCCCCTCCAGAAATTGGAGTTAAACTTTGTATCTCTGTTCGAGACGATTGTCCTAGGTATCCCATACAACCTAGCAATTTGCTTCATGAAAATTTCTGCAATATTAGTCGTTGTATGCGTTGTCTTCACAGGCACAAAATGAGAAACCCTTGTTAATTTGTGAACCACCACCATGATTGAATCATGTTGTTTATTCATTCTAGGTAATACTGTGATGAAATCCATGGTGATCACTTCCCATTTCTTCTCTCGAATTGGTAATGGTTGCAGCAAACCCTCTAGGTGCCTATGCTCATCCTTCACCTTGTGACATTCCATACATCGATCGATGTAATAAACAACATCCTTCTTCATTCCCAGCCAAAATAAATGGCTTCTTAATGCTGTAATTGTTTTCTAGTAATCAGGATGTCCAGAATAAGGAACATCATGCATTTCCTTTAGTACCAAATTCCTCAGTTCTTCAGAAATAGGAACATATATTCTATTCTTATGCATGATTAATCCATCTTCCTTTACCTCACACTCCTTTATTTTCTTCTTTACATTTCCTTGCTGTAAGTTTTCCTTTACCTGTAGGTAATGCCAATCTGTAACAAGACCGTCTAAAATTATGCTCTTCAAGTCAGACTGATTCATACTGACAACAATAGCATGCATGAGATGCACTCTCCTACTAAGTGCATCGACAACTTTATTCTCCTTTCCCTTGATATTCTTGATGTCGAGGTCATATTCACTTAAAAATTCTAGCCATCTTGTTTGCCTAGCATTCAAGGTCGGTTGTTCAAAAAGATACTTCAGGCCAATGTGGTCTATCCTTCATCCAAATTTCTTCCCCATGAGATAATGCCTGCACATCCTCAAGGCGTGAACAATGGCAGCAAGTTCCAAGTCATGCATGGCATAGTTCCTCTCATGCTCCTTAAGATTTCTAGAATCATATCCAATGATACCACAAAACTTTCATTTGGGTCAATAACCTTTAACATAGGCGGACTAGTAAGTAATTCCTTCAACAGATTAAAAAACAATTCACACTTGAGTGTTCATTCAAATTTAGTTCCCTTCTTTTTCAAAGAACTGATGGGATGAGAAATCTTAGAGAAACCTACTATGAACCTTCGGTAGTATCCAGCTAATCCCATAAAATATTTGACGTCTGACACATTTCTAAGTGTTGGCCATCCTCTAATGGATTTGATCTTCTCTATATCTACTATTATGCCCTGCTCTGAAATAATGTGTCCCAAGTAATGGATCTTCTTTTGATAAAAATAACACTTACTCAACTTCGCATACAATTGATGTTCTCTCAGTACTTGCAATACCAATCTTAAGTGATGTTCATGCTCCTCTTCAAACATAGAATAGATAAGTATGTCATCCAGGAATGACAAACTTGTCCAAATAGTTTTTGAATATGCCATTCATTAAGCACATGAAGACAGTTGGTGCATTGGTCAGTCCAAACGACACCACTACAAATTCATAATGCCCATACCTGGTCCTAAAGGTTGTCTTATGAATGTCTTCTTCATTGATTCTTACTTGATGGTATCATGCCCTCAGGTCAATCTTTGAAAATATATTTTCTCCTCTTAGCTGATCAAAGAGGTCATCAATTTGGGGTAGCAGATACTTGTTATTTATAGTGTACTTGTTCAGCTATCAGAAGTCAATACACAACCTCAAGGTTCCATCCCTCTTTTTGAAAAAAGTATTGGTGCTCCCCAAGGTGAAACACTTGGACGTATGTACCCTTTGTTCAAAAATTATTCCAACTTCATTTGTAATTCTTTTAACTCTAGTGTGCTCATTCTATAAGGTGTTTTTGACACCAGGGAAACTCTTGACACTAAATCAATTGCGAAATCTATCTCCCTCCTTGGTGGCAATCTGAGTATTTCTTGGAATACATCTTCAAATTCCTGTAGCACAAAGAAATATTCAAGGCTTGGCCCCTTTGTATCAACTAAATCCTCCACATGAGCTGCATACAGTTGACATCCTTTTCTAAAATATCTTTTCAGTTGTAGGGTCGAAATCTCCCTTATAGAGATGGGTCTTGGAATTCCTTTCACAGTGCTTTGTTTTCCATTTCCATCAAGACATGTAAATGTCTTGTTATGACAATCTAGGACAACATGATGCTTGTCCAACCAATCCATCCCAATTAGAACATCATAAGACCCCAATGGTATGATATTTAGATCAGTACTAGTATTCACTCCATTAAGACTTATGGAGCAACTTCTGACCATATCATGGATTCTTCTTTTGGTTCCAGTGGCTAATTGAACCAAACTTGCTTTTCCAAGTTTACTTTTCTCCAAATGTAATCTATCCACTATATTAGGATCAATGTAACAATGAATTTCTCCTGAATCAATCAAAATATAAACATGCTTATTTATGATCTTACCTTCCACCTCCATCATATTGGACTGGTACTCCACTTGTCGATCATTTAAAGCTACATAGATTCCTCCCATATCTTCGACTATTGTAGCCTCTTGGATGTTGTGCACAATCTTCACTCTGTCCTTTCTGTGTGGGAAATCCTTGTACATGTGATATTTCTTGCATCCCTAGCATTGGATTGGTGGTCCTCCCCTTTTCCCCAAGGAATATTCCTTCATGGAATCCCCCTTAGCATACTGATCTTGATGATTTCTATTAGGCTCATTCCTATTGAAGGGAGGTTTGAATCCTTTCCTCCTCTGATAGGACTTCACATTCTTCTTGTCCTTCCAAGATTTCTATAGGTATTCTCTTCCCTGGCCTTGCTCATATAGGTATTTAGGCTTCCTGATAGCTTCGGTCAAGGTATTGAGTTCATCATACTTGATCTTTTCCTTATAAAAGGCTGGAAATCCACTTAGAAATCTCTTTATTTTCACTTTCTCATCACCAATAAACATGACATACTTTAACAATCCCAATAAATTATTCTCATATTCTGCCATAGTCATGCTTCCCAACCTAAGTTCAAAGAACTCCTACATTTTCTTGTCATAGAAATGCTCTGAGAGGTACTCCTTCTGGAAGTACTTCTTGAACTGCTTCCAAGTGATCCTACTTTCATTAACATGCTCCACTTGCTTCAGTCGGTCCCACCATATTGCATCTTTTCTATGTACATGGTAGGTGGAAATCTTGGCTTCTAGGTTGGATGAATAGTTATGCAACTAAAAAATATCTTTGAAGCCCAAGAAACCATGCTTGGGCATCATCTTCCCTTTCTCTTTCACCCTCAAAGGAAGGTGGCTTGAGCTTCCTTAGCTCTCCTTGCAAACAATCTACCTCTTGTTACCTTCTCTGGTGTTTGACAGGAGACACCTCTGGACTTCTTACAGGATCATCCGATGCATACAAATTTCTTCTTGAGTAAGGAGGTGAGTGGTGTCCATGAGCTCTGTTAGAAATTATGGAATAACAACCTCTTCCACGAGAATCTATTCTTTCATGAAACCTGCCTTCTTCCTCTTGTATTGAGATTGATCCCTTCTTTGTTTGCCTCTACAACTGATTTAAACTCTACAACACTCGAGCATTTATCTGAATTTTCTCTCTCATGAATTTCTTGTTGTCTTCTTTGTAGATATACACTTCCATCTTCAAGATTCTTACCATTTCTATCAATGTTTCCTGCTCTCCTTTTCCCTTGCATCCATTGGACTCTCTCTCTGCATTACCAACTCTAGTATTCTAGCCTTCGGCCTCCTTTTCATGACTGGAGGCTCCCTCGCCTTCTTCCATTTCCTCAATACACATCCTGAGATTATGTGCTTAAGCCCCATAATTCTGCAAAATGTGCAAGCGACCATTTTGTTAGAATTATAGATATGATAAAAAAAATTCCAAACCATGATACATGTCTCTCTTTTTTGTTTATCGATATCATATCCCCATTCTCTGAAAATAACACTGTCCTGTTATCCTTGGCTGACACATAGTTTCACCCTACGCAGGCGCTTCCTTCAAACCACCTCCAGGTGACCATGACTAGAAATCGTGGCTAAATCCTTCCTTAGCACTTTTTTGTCTCGAGGAAAACCAATTATTCCCTTATCCCTCCTTCCCTTATCTCTCAATATGCATATGACGAAGGCCATGACCCTACGCTTAGCTGAAAAAGTGCTTGTCTAGAGCTTTGAGACTTCGGGACTTTAAGCCAGGACCAGATCAATAGTCCTCGTCCTCTTTCATGATCAACGATCGAGATCCACTTAGGGACTCCGTGATTCGGAAGTCTCAAGTTTCCTCGCTTGCCTCTTCTTGAAATGCTTTTACTCGAAGTTCATGATATTCCGACAACTGTACTCCCACAGATCAATGACTGTGCATCGCTTCGACTCTTAAGGCTTCAGAAGTTTCAAACTTCCCTCCTACACTTTCTCCTGGAGTTCTTTCACCTGAATTCGACGATCCTTTGATTCGTGTCTTCTGCAATAGACAGTCGATATATACTCTGAACTTCAGGCCTTCAGGAGTTTTTGACCCAACGCAACCTATCACATCTTTCCCTTCTGGACTGCCTAGTCTTTCAGATTGCATGATCTGTCATCACATGGTGAAATGATGGAAGAAGACACGTGGCCCAATCAAGAAGGTGACACGTGTCACGTTCTAATCAACTTTTCAATATTCCAAAATCTCAAATCTTACTATCATGTGGCACACATCCCATGTGTCCACGTCATCCTAGGTGACGTCCGCAAGCCATGTCACTTCGAGGATTCCAGGGTCCACATCACCTCTAGGTGATGTCATCGTGCCCCATCACTTCGAATCTTCGGGCTTTGGGAGTTTTGTTGGCCCTCGACCAAGTTTTGGAGAACCTTAGTCGTTTTTAACCATTTTTGGGACTTCGACAGGCTGTTCGAAGATGAAGCACCAGGCGAAGCAGAGATCATGGGATCTCACCACCTTTTGTGAGATTTTTTGGATTAGGGTTTATGTAACAGATATGGGATGTCGGCCCATGGGTTTACCCATGTTTAGGCCCCATTTGTAATGTATAAATATATATCTAGGCAATGTAAGAAAGCATTATTATTATTATTATTAGTGGAGAGAGCTAGTAGAATCAGCTTAGTGCGGAGCTAGAGGCTCTGTGCATACTATGTGTTAAGACTTGCAGAGCTAAGTGCAAGTGATTATAATAAGCTTGTGTGCAAGCTGTGTAAGATGGATTTGTGTTGTGACCTAACTCGAGGAAGGAGGGTCTGGCGAGGTGTGCACGGATCTCATGTCCTATGCGGAGTTGGGTTTGTGACTATGTGCATTGAAAGAATATAATAAAGAGAAGAAGAGTCAGTGGATGTAGCCCCACGTTGGGGGTGAACCACGTATATCTTGTGTTGTGATTGCTTTGTGTCATTTATGTGATTTATGCTTAGTGTTGAATCTTTATGTATGTTATATGCATTTGATATAGTAGATTAGTGCTTAATAACTTGGATGAATTCTAGATCTGTTGATGCTATGTGTTAAATGGTCATATATGCTTAGATCTTCTTGAATACTGCATTGTTCTGTAATTAGGGTTTTACCTGCGATGTGAATAAAGGGTTAAGGACTAATGAATGTTAACTAATAAGTGTTGTGTTAAAGCATTTTGATCACAGATCTATGTCCCAACTAGGTTGCAGACACTTGAGCCCTACAACCCCCCTGCCTCTACCTCAGGTGAGACTTCATCTACTTCGCAGGTGTTGCTGAAAGGGCCGATAGTTAGGGTTTTTTTGGTGTGTTGTTGAAGCGTTGAACCCTGGGTCTGCCCCTGTGCCATCAAATGGTTCCATTGTCGGGACTGAAACTGTGATTGCTAGGAACTAAGGAAAAGAGAAATCTATGTGCATAGATCTGTTGTTGTTGTGCACAGTACTCTACCTGACTTATCAAGATCTGTGATAAGAAAGGAATCGGGTCTAAAGAAAAGAGGTAAGATCTTAAAGATTTGTCCTCTGATAAAGGTAAGATAAGTATAAATTTTTGTTTTGAAAGAACGGATCAAGGTATAATTGATAGATTTTGTCCTAGTTTGAAAACTAGGAAACAACTAGAAGAAAGAAGATATGATATGAATAGATTTGATAAAAATAGTGAAATATATGCTATCCCTAAGCATAGAAAGAATGTTTGGACTAAAAAATGGATGCAAGATCCTAGAAAGTTTTTTTTGCAGATCTATCACTGTGATCCTAGTGCACAGTACAAGAAAGGTTGGGGATTGTTTAAGAGAAAGAGAGGATTGACATTATTTTATAATTGCAGAAGACTGGAACATCTTGTTAAGGAATGCCCTAGTAGAATTCCTATTTTCCTTTGTTGTAAATTTATTGGACATGAATTTTTTGGATTGTCCTAGAATGATTGCTAAAGTTGAGAATATGAATATGAGACAAGAAAACCATGAGGAAGGTCAAGAGACTAATAATATGCTTAAGAACCAGAAAGAATCAGAGGTTGTATTATTGCAAATGATAGAAACACTGAATGATCACAGATACACCAGTTTATCAGAGATTTTAAAAGAGAAAGAGTGCATAGAAACAAGAATAGGAGACATCGACATAGACTGTGTATTGGATGCAGAAACACGGGTGAACATTATGATAGAAAGTACTTGGGAAATCTTAGGAAATCCTGTTATGATTCATTCATTGGGAGGAATATGATTGTTTAAAGGAAATTTGATAACCCTATGTGTAAGACTTTCCCATGTACCTATGGTTTCTCATGGAACATCGACAAAAGAAGAATTCGAGGTCATTAAGTTTACTGAGAACAACGTTCCCTTTGCACTTTTGTTAGGAAAGACTTGGATTGAGAGAGATCAGATCCGAAGGAGAGAGGAAGAGGAAGCTATAGAATGGAAAAAAAAAGAATTAAGGGGTTTCATGGCTAAGAGAATAGCATGCTTAATAAAAGAACAAGAGGACAAGTTGAAGCAACTGAGGACTAGAGACTTAGCTGTCAAAGTTGAAAGAACACAAGAAAGATTAAAGAACCTATCCATGCAAGAGAGTAGAGAACCTACTCCAGAAATAGTAAGAGAAGGAGTATTATCCTCGAACCTTGGGAAAGATCCTCAACAGTGAAAAGTTACTATGCTAAGAAAGGATAAGAACAAGAATGGAAAGAGGAATCCAGAGATGCAGATCATAGGAAAGAAAGCTAGAAATCTCAATAAGAAGAAAGAAAAGATAGAAAAATTACAGGAAGTTCCAGAGAGGACTTTGCAGAAGGAAGACTTGCAGAACTTGAACCTCATCAAAATAGCAGAACAACATTGATTGGCACTTCACCATGACGAAGCAATATGACCGTTGGAGGCTTCCCGACCATTAGAACGACGCTCTAGAACATCTAGAAACACAGTTATTTCTGAAACGTTGACCATCGGACCATTGGGACCATGCCATAACAGATGGAATTTTATTGATTAAGGCATTCCTACCTGTTGGAGGAGTCTGTTACGACATTGTCTATTTATCCCGTTGAATGTTTCACACGGGACACTTTCATGAATTGTGATTATCCAAGCCCACATAGAACTAATTGCTTTCACGCGGTGCTTATTGTAACCTCGCCATCCATTCTGCTACCTTGATTTCTTGTTCGTCGACCCGATATATCTGATATCCAGTGTGTATGTCAGGCGACCTTAGTGAAGTAGAGAAATATTTCGAATAAATCCTCATACACCTCATGGCTGAGAATCTCTTGTCCGCAGGAGTACAGGCCTCGTCGACGAGAGGAGTGCAAGCATCACCATCAGCTGCACGTCAATCTGGGCCATCTTGAACTATTATAGAGAAGAGAAGCAAGCATCGCGACACCTTGGAAAATGCAAAGCTCATCCCATCAATCATGCCCGACTATATCCTGCCTCTGGATGGAGGGGTTAGTCGTGATAGCGTCCCGAGGGACTTCGACTATACACTAATTGTTATGTACCTCCCGAAGGGGATACACACAATTGGACTACAGTTAGGCCAGATTATGACGTTGAAGATCAGTGAATTCATTTTAGGAGACCGCAAGAACTATGGCATGCTCACACCACATAAACACTTGACCAAGACAATGGGGAATAAGTCAAAGATAATCCCCCAGCCATGGACTATGGACATCGTGAGGTCCACCATTCTTAATGTGATGAAGATCCCACACTTTGGCAGACATCAGGAGGTTAACGCATGCGTTAAACTCCTCCTGTCATGATACCATGGTGGTTACCTATGGTTGGATAGACACATCATAGTATATCCAACGCTAATCCATCATATCACTGGATTAAGCATGAAAGGACCAGATACCTAGGATTTTTACCCAGGGAAGGCTGCAGATCACACCCTGGCACAATGCATAAAAGAAACCTCTAGCAATGTGGAGAAAGGGAAGTGGGGCTACAAGGTAGCCTCCATCCAAAATGGTGCAGTGCACCTAGCTTTCCAGTTGATCATTGGTAAGCTCGTCAGGAAGAACAAACCAATGCAAGTCACGGGGCTTGTCATCGATCTCGCAGGAAAATGCGTCGAAGGGATGCAAATGAACTGGGCGATCTACCTCGTCAACCAATTAGAGAAATACTATCGTGAGGCTCAGGATCAGGGCTACGAGTTCCATTTTAGTTGGCTGCTGATTCTCATTGCCTTCATTGCTTGGGAGATTCCGTAAGGAACGACCTTCCCTGAAATTTAGTCATCTAGACCACTAGATGCAAAGTTCACTACGATATGGTATTTGAGAGACATGGAGAAAAAATGGTAGTCAAATGTGGTGTTCCACACCTATTATCTACAACTGCAGAGGGTGATTAAATCCTTCCCTCGCATGATGTCGAATACCCTGCATAGGTTCAGGCCACTTGCGAAGTTCTACGCAAATAGACACTTCATCTATATAACAACGCGTGAAGATGGACACAAAGAAGAGTTCCAGTCCTATTACAAGCTCACAGAGGAGGACATGGAAGAAATAACCAAGGAATGGCATGCAAAGTTCCTTGTACCAGTTGACCAGGAAGAACTCTCCAATCCTGACCTCATCAAAAGCCCTATGGCCACTCGCGAAGAATATGATGCACCCAACAGTAGCAGGAAGAAAAAGAAGGAAGAGGTAGAGGAATTGAGCAACGCATCAAAGGAAACTACACCAGATTCACCTGAAGAAGAAGGAGATGACAAAGTAGACAAAGAAGAGGACAAAGGGGAAGAAAACAAATAGGAAAATGGTGAAGTAACACCACCCAAGGATCCCATCATGGAGGCTGAGATGTCCAAGAAAAGAAAGGGTTCCCCGAAGAAAACTTCATCGCGAAAGAATTCAAAAGCCAATAAACTTCGATTTCAAACTATGCTCATGGTAGATGATATTGACCTCATCATCATCATTGTATCAGACACCTTAGAGGACATTTTGTAGTGAAGCGAAGCCAAACAGGAGACAATGTTTGATAGGATCGAGGCAGAGCTCAAAGGGGTACAACAGGCTCTTTATTCGAGCTACGCAGTGTCTACTGCGCCATTGTCAGCAAGTGACACAAAAGTAGGAGATGAGCCTACCCAGCTACGCAAATTAGAAGACTCGACCGAGGCTCACCTTCGTCGCGTCCAGGAGGAAAATGAGAAGGCCATAGAGGCATTAAATAAAGAAAAAGAATAAGCCCTAGAGCAACGTCGGATTTCACAGCAAGAGAAATATGAGCTCCAGGGGAAGTTTGCAGAGGATAAAGAGCATATATAGAAGGAAAAATAATAGTTTCTCACAAAGAAGATGGGATTCAAGGAGGCAGTCACGAGATCACTTCGCTCTTCATCGAGGCTCACATAGATAGAAGAAGACACAGTAGAGATTCAAGTGGAGAAGCTCGTTGAATCTATTCAACATCTTCAAGAAAGAGTGGCACAATTGGAACTACAAGTCGTGCCAAGCACTCCACAGGAAGTGCGAGATCAAAGGGAAGAAACTGCTCAGAGCGCAGTAGAAAGAATCAAGGTATTGGCCTCAAAATGCAATAAATTAAGAATTCGAAGTGCACAGACCTACGAGCACCTTGTAGAAGACCCAAAACTAAGGACATTGGAGTCACAGCTCCAGGAGACAAAGCAATAAGCAGCGACAATACAAGCACAGTTGAAGTCACTATCAGCAGTCGAGAGGATGAAAAGGTCCCAGGAACAATGCATCATTCAACAACAGGTCCATGCCATCCAAAGTAAAGTCATGGAAGTAACCTAGAGGCTATAGCCAGTGGAGGATGAAGCCTGCACACTTTTTGAGTAGATTGAGGGACAAGGTGCATAGCTAGAACAAGTAGTCACCACAATGGAATAGCGATTGGAAGGATCAGTGATCGAGAAAGTTATTCAGGAGTTCATCGAGCAGGAGGCTCTGGAGAAGCAACTCGATCCAAGCTTGAGGCTTTCGAAGTAGAGTTGCCCAGATTAGAGTGACTCGGGACGAGTCAGAGGTGAGTTTTGGGGGCCTGTTGGCCCTCGACCAAGTTTTGGAGAACCTTGGTCGTGTTTGACCATTTTTTGGACTTCGACAGGTTGGTCAAAGATGAAGCGCCAGGATAAGTGGAGATCGCGGGATCTCACCACCTTTTGTGAGATTTTTGGGATTAGGGTTTATGTAATGGATATGGGATATTGGCCCATGGGTTTACCCATGTTTAGGCCCCATTTGTAATGTATAAATAGATATCTAGGTGATGTAGAAAGCATTATTAGTATTACTATTAGTGGAGAGACCTAGTAGAATCATCTTAGTGTGGATCTAGAGGCTTTGTGCATACTATGTGTTAAGATTTGCAGAGCTAAGTGCAAGTGATTGTAAGAAGATTGTGTTCAGGATGTGTAAGAAGGCTTTGTGTTGTGACCTAAATCGGGGAAGGAGGGTTTGGCAAGGTGTGCGTAGATCTCCTGTCCTATGAGGAGTTGGATTTGTGGCTCTGTGCATTGAAAGAAGATAATAAAGAGAAGAAGAGTTGGTGGATGTAGCTCCACACTGGAGGTGAACCATGTATATCATGTGTTGTGATTTCTTTGTGTCATTGATGTGATTTATGATTAGTGATGAATCTTTATGTATGTTAGATGCATATGATATAGTAGCTTAGTGCTTAATAACTTAGATGAATGCTAGATTTGTTGATGCTATGTGCTAAATGGTTATATATGCTTAGATCTTATTGAATATTGTGTTGTTATGTAATTAGGGTTTTACATGTGATGTGAATAAAGGGTTAAGGACTAATGAATGTTAACTGCTAAGTGCTTTGTTAAATCATTGTGATCACAGATCTGTGTCCTATCTAGGTTGCAGACACTTGAGTCTTGTAACCCCACTACCTCTAGCTCGGGTGAGACTTCATCTTCTTCACAGGTGTTTACGAAAGGGTCGGTAGTTAGGTTTTTGTTCGTGCATTGTTGAAGAACTGAACCCTAGGTCTACCCCTGTGCCAACAAGTTTTCAAACTAGCACACTTCCAATTCTCCCAAACTCTGAATTCCCGAACTGGCCAATTTGTCGCCAAGTGTCCTCCTGGATCAGATGACCAAGATTCACTTCGGGTCTTCACCCGGATTTCATGGATATGATCCATGTGCCCTCTTCAATATGATGGCTATGTTTTAATTTGGGGGTCCAGACTTTGGAGATCTCAAACTCCAACCTTTTTCCTTGAAAACTTTTTTATCTGGGGCTCGCGATCTACCGACACATGTCTCCTGTGGATCAACGACTACAATTCCTTCAGGACTCCAAACTCCGGAAATATCAAATTTTGAACTTATCATGCCCCATTTTATTTTATCCAAAGCCATGGATATGGTGACGCATGGCTCTTGGAAGAGAAATGGCTAAGATCCTCTCAGATGATCGGACGGTCGAGGTTTTCTTCATCTCTTCAGCTCTCCGAGCTTTGGGAGTCTCCAAACTCAATTGAAAAACCTCTCGAACAGATTCCTCTGGAGTTACTAATATGTTGCCACGTAACCTCTTAGCGATCGAAAGTCAAGATCTACTTCAGAAGATCTGACAATCGACATTTACTTTAGGTCTCCAGCTCTCCAGGCTTCGAGATTTTAAACTCTCAACTTTTCCTCACTCGCTCTTTCCTGGAGTGTTTTCACATAGACCACACAATCGATTGACGCATGTCCTCCTATGGATTGACGGTCCCCAACTACTTTGAATATTCAGAGTTTTGATGTTCGAGCCCTAATCTGTCACATTATTGGATTCCTTTCAAATTTGCAAGGGCATGCATCGATGGTTTGGAGTAACCCGCTTTTCACCTCGCAATTCTCCTGATGCTGAAGCATAATCCCTCGGTGAAACCGTGGTTTGGATTGTGGGACTGCCTTGGGAAATTAACTCCCATGCAACTCAGTTCTCCGCAATGCCTGTTGGTCATTGATCTCTCTCTCCAATGGGATCTAATGGTCACAACCTTATCCCTTGCTTTATTTTCAGCGGACGACCCTTTCTCACCTATCCTCCTATCCAATGATTCTGGATCTCTTCTGATCCTACAATTGTGATCACTCCTGAATTCAAAAGGGACTGTCACAATCCTTTGAGCCCTTACAGAGGATCTATGACGTTATGTCTCCTGCGTAGCTTTCACAACGCCATTCCTCCTGATATTTTCAATTTCATGGTCAGAGTTTGATCTTGACCATGAGGTTCTAACCAATAGACCAGCCCATATTGGCCTGGTGTTTCAACTAGAAGATTTTATACCAAAATATAACATACCCATCCAGCCACAGGCCAGGGTATGTTACCTGCAAGCCCACCCTCAGACTTATTTGTCATGTTGATACCTTCTTTATATATATTAAGGATTCATAAGATAACAAATTTAATGACATGCACAACAATATCCAACAAGCATGCATAATCTAAAGATTATATTAAACGATAATCAAATATACATAATGGAAATACATTCATATACATGTAAATGATAATTAAATTACACAGCGCAATACATCCATACACAGATAATAATATCACAACAGAGAGAACTTATCTTTATGAAAGATGACACCGACTGGATGTATACCAAGGAAGGTCCACCCAACCGTAGACACCACTTCTCCAAATCTCAACAAAAGTGTCACCCCTGAGCCAGGGCTATGAATCCACAAGGATGGTTCCAGAGTGTAATTGGGTTCCCAAACCAGTCAGCTCTCAAGCTCTCACAGGTTTCCTGACACCCACAACAATCCAAGTACCCAACTCTCTTCTACCCAGCCTGTACTGCCCCAAGAGATCGACCCTCCACCCTTCTCTGCCACGTAGTCCCTCAAGTAGTCCTTCTCCTTTATTTTCAGGGCCTCGAACACAACTAGTCCAGAATCTCAATGCTGGGACTCTCAGGACTCGCAGTTGTGAGCAAAAAAGGGCACAGACCAATTCATTTCAGACATGCAGGCCCCAGGTCACAGCTAGATCACACCATCGACCACTACAACCAACTATCCCATGGCTAATTGTTTAGCAGCTCTTCTTCCTTTGCCAAGCCAAGACATAGGTGAGGACGGGTTGATGAATGAGCCAGAGGGTGCATGGGAGTGTGTGAGGGAAAAATGAGTGAGTGAATGGGAAATCAGTGAACAAGTCATTAGTCTAACCCCCCTATCATACCAGAGGCGGGTTTAAGTAACCTCGTGGGGAAACAAGAACCTCCTGGCCTTCCCCAAGAAGCTCACGTAATCAATCCCCTACCTTAGAAAAAAAGGGTAATTTAAAAAATAGGAAATAAACACTTAGTCCCTCAAGCTCCCTCTCTTGTGGAATCATAGCCCCCTATAACTCTAGTCCTTGTCCTTCTAGCAGCCAATGATGTGTTTATTGTTAATAATGATAAAATAATTACATTTTTGGGGCATACTGGCCCTTTAATAATTTCTTGAGCACTCAGGCCTCTCATCATTGTAACAATACATTATTTAAAATGGGGTTGGAAACCTGGGGTGTTACAGCTAAGGTCTTGTGACCCATCCATGGTCATGTGTGGTGACCTGAGGAATTTTTCATGGTGCTTGATCTAGATATGATATGTTTGGGGCTTGAGTTGTTGTTTCCCTCCCTTGACCATGGTTAAGGGCTTGAGTCTTGTTTCCCTACCACAACCATGGTCAAGGCCATGAGACCCATATGCAGTATGCAAAACATATAAATGGCACTCATTTCCAAATATTAGGCCAAAGACATTGAATTCAGAGTTCATGTCATGGTTTATAGGTGTTGCTCATGGAACATGAGCTTGAGAAGGTTCAATTATCGCTTAATTCCTTTACTCCCCCCTTAACCATTTTTAGGTGTTAAGACCAATTTCTAGGGAACATAACCTACTCATGGCACCTGTATCCTACTTGGAGAAATTCAAGGAAGCCTTGCAAATGAGTGATGTGCTGTTTAAGTCCTCTCTACCCGTCCTTACTACAAAAAACCTCCTAATGGTACTTATCCAACTTTGATGCTAAGGCCCCCCTAGAGAGGGATTGTGTTGTGGTTTCTAGGTGTTTTTCATGATGATTGAGCCTAAGAAGTGACATTTAGGGCCCTCATATCCCACTCAAGAGATATAAAACCATAACCATGATGTACCCAATAATTATTCCATGTGTGGAACCGAGACATGTTCCTTTTATGGCCATTGTTTTGGTTTAATCATGGCACCCATATCCCTCTAGTAGGCCAAAGATGCCCTATGAAGGTCCTGTGTCATGGTTCAAGGATGATTTCAATGAAATAACTTGAGAATCTTCATGGTTTTTCTTTTTGGTGCTTGACTTGACTACACTTTTCTTGGGCTCACTCATAGTCCTAGATGATCTTTCTTGATTGGATCTTCTAGCGGCAAACACATTCTTTTCAACTTTGATGGTGTCCTATTGATTAGATGTGAGGTTTTGAGGATATTGTTTCCTTAATTGAAATCCCAATTCTCCATCAAAGACATCTAAGTAATATATACGAATTTATTTCCACAATTTGAGTGAACATTTTATTGAAATCCTCAGTGGTCTCATTTTCATTTCTCTTGGTTGAACTAATGGAATCCAACAAGTACCTATTATCCTTCTTCTCACTCCATTTTTCCATAAAAACATCTCATAATAGAGAAAATGTGCTAATGTTGTTTGCAAGTATATTTATAAACCAATCCATGGCATCATTCTCCAGGGAAAGTGAAAACAGTCTCATCCTTACATATTCATGAGTATTATCCCCTACAGTTATTAATATCATGTTCTTATTATCCCCTAAAGTTCTT
>SNQJ01S0002226.1:401674-424297 GCA_010110895.2 Picea sitchensis
ACATTGAAAAGAACAAAACATAAAAGAAACAAATTTCAAACAAAATAACAAAAAAAAACCAAATTTCAAACAAACATAGCCCGAACCCATTCGCACGACACCAAACACCAAAGAGAAACACATCTAGCAGAGATAAACCCATCTAGTAGTGATCTTGCACCCATCTAGCAGAGTGAAACCCTTCCATTGGATCCCAGCGAAAGGGAAGAGGTGGTTGTCCCGAGAGGGAGGAGAGAACCCCCGGTGAAAAAACCCCATGGAAATAGAGGAGAGAGGCCTGAAAAACCTCATGGATACAAAAGAGAAAGTCCAAAAACCAATGACAATAGAGGAGAGAGGCCAAAACCTCACGATGATAGAGGAGATAGTGAAGGAGATGTCGCCAAAATTGGTAATTTCTGACTGGTTTAATTTTCACGGTATTCTTTAGGTTTATGGAGCTAGCTCTCGGGGTTTTAAGAACATGAGGAAATATTGGAAATTTTTATTTATGCATTGAATTAAATTTATACAAGTAATGGGTTACAAGCATTGGAATCTCACAGACTTGCTAGAAGCATCATATATCATAGATCACTGGAATGTTGAGATTTCTGGGAACTAGAACAAGGATTCTCCAGTTGACCGATACATGCCTGCCCACATAATCACTAATTAATCCATAGAATTATTTAGGTTTATGGATCTATCCCTTGGGGATTTAATAACATGAGGAAATATTGGCAAGTTTGATTATTGTGCCAAATTGAATGTATACAAATAATGGCTTATAGACATTGGAATCTAGCATAATCACAAGAAACATCATATATCACAAATCATAGAAATGATTTTGGTTCTAGCTATCATTGCTCAAAGTGATACCCCTTCAAATATCATTCCTAGGCCCAATAAAAATCACTACATTGTATATATTATTCTTCTATGGAGAAATTTTCAAAGTAGTTTCACTATAAATCATGGTTGATCCAAACCATAATGTTTTATGTTGTATAAGTACAAAACTATGGGGGTTAATCTTTTTGGCACAATTAGCTTTTGCACCCAAGTCAAAAATTTGTGTTATGTAGTGCAGCCTATGAATTGCAACACAACTTGGGTTATGGAGTCGGATGCACTAACAATGGTAGAAGGGGGATGTAGGGCTTGTGATCTAGGTGGACATTCTAGATGAGAGTGAACTTTTAATTCAAAACCCCAACCTACCCCTACTTTATCTAATACAAAATCCCTTACCTAGTAAACACAAAAATTCTTGTATACATCATAGCTTAGCTACAATTCTATGCATTGGAATCTTTGGCCTAAATGACCCCTTTGACCTAAATGATGCATGCATATACTTTCATTATTTGATAAACATAAGATGAAATTCCCAATGGGGTTCCTCTTTTCTCATTTTAATATAAAGAAGCTTATACCATAGGATTTGACATCCTTCTCATGATATATCATTTTATTGGGTTCATGTATGTATCAAATAGGGCTTGCATTCATTCTAAAGCCATCAAATGAGGCTTCTAAATTCCTTGAACACCATTTCTTATCTCACTACCAAGAAATAAATCATTACATTTAAAATAATAAGGATTTGCTCCTTAGTGGAGTCACTATATGAGTAATAGAATTTTATGAATTTGAATGGCCTTGGTGGTGATTTTATGAACTTCTTTATGCAACTATGCAACTTATGAAACTATGCAACGAACAACTTCATATTGAGCTTACTTATGCAACTTATGCAACTTATGCAACTATGCAACTTTAATATGCAACTATGCAACAAGGCTTTGATGATATTCTAACTTTATATTGAGCTTACTAAGGAACACAATGCCATTTCATTTAATATCTCATCAATGAATGGAATAGGGAACTTCTCCTTGATGGCGATTTTATGAAGTTCTTTATGCAACTTATGCAACAAACAACTTGTTATTGAGATTACTTGTGCAACTTATGGAACTTATGCAACTTTATGCAACTATGAAACTTATGCAACTATGCAACTTATGCAACTATGCAACTTATGCAACAATACATTGATGATATTCTAACTTTATATTGAGCTTACTAAGGAAAAAAACATCATTTCATCTAATCTCTCATCAATGACTGGAATAGGGAACTTCTCCTTGATGGCGATTTTATGAAGTTCTCTACAAAGAAAGAACCCATGGAAGATAAATTGGAGCATGATAAAAGGAACACACCCCAAGAGGGTGACTAGGCCTACCTAGTTGTCATAATAAACTTAGTGTGCATTATGGAAGACTAAGTTATTGGCATTTATGAAGACCGAGGTCTAAATAAGTCCACACATACCCACTACATTTCCTAAATAAGAATGTACACATTTATGATTCGTGAGCTAAATAATATCACAAAACTTTATTTTTGGGGTATTGGTTAATTTCTATAGATTCGTTATTCAATTATTCTCACAATTGACCAGACAACTTAACCAAATCTTAAGAGGGAATTTGAGGAAACAAGGCTTCATAATCTAGACCAAGGTGCAACAACAAGTTTTTGAAGAAGTGAAGATGTTGAAGATATTCACTACACCTATGCTTACACTACTATGTGTTGTTCATCCTTTTGATATAGAATATGATGCATATGACTATGGGATAGGTATTTTCTGACACAACAATGTCATTCCATTGTGTTTTACTTAGAGACATTCAATGACGCAATCCACAACTTTTGAATTTATGATAGATATATGTGCTCCATTGCTTAAGTAGTTCACTAGTGGAGACACTATGTATAGGGAATAAATTGTAATTCAATCTAACCATAATCCACTACATACCTAGAAAAAACTTGAGACCACACCACATATGAAACTAGGTGGGTGTGTAATATCTGCAACAATATGATCTATTATTCTTTCAATCTCTTGATGAAGATGCCCAAAATAGTCTTGAGAATCCAAGTTGTGGGATATATTTTATCAAACTACATTCCATGCCATTGAAGCACTCAGTCTCCATGATTACAAAATCCTTTTTCTTCCCAAGTCTCATGTGCATGTGTTATGGTTGGAGGCCTTGTCCACAATACATGATGCCTAGAAGGTTTATTTTCCATCATAAGGATATTGTTTTCCTATTATGATCATGGTCAAGGCCTTGAGATTTTTCTTTAGTGAGGAAAACATATTAATGGAAACCATATCCACCTCCCAGGGTTCATAGTTAAAAAAAAACCTTTATGAATGAACGTGATAAGATATTGGTCAACAAGGTGAAGCCCCCATGATGCTTATGACTATTTAAGATGTGTATTTAAGTTAATATGGTTCACAAGAAATAAATAGTGCAACTATGGTGAAAGACCTCCAATTGGGGTAGTGATGGGCCTTCAATTTATCACTTTCCATGGCCCACATTGTGTCCAAATTTGATACATTTTTCCTCATAAGACAAGAACTTCCTAGAAAATATTATCACTTTTGATGACTGATGTAGATACTATGACTCATTCTTATATAATAAAATATTATATTACTTAATCTAAATATGGATGTGATATATGATTGATATTAAGTGTTTTTATGGTTTTGTGTGATTTAAATCTTTCAGTTAATATGGTTCACAAGCAGGAAATAGTAAAACTATGGATAAATGATTTGACCCACATGACAAGTTTATCTCTTAATTCATTGGCATTGAACATTGCTTTTAATGGTTGATAAATTTAAGGGATATTATCAAATTTAAGGGATATGGTTGACAAATTTAAGGGATATGGTTGACAAATTTAAGGGACAAATTTAAGGGATATTGTTTTTAATGGTTGACAAATTTAATGGATATGGTTGACAAATTTAAGGGATACTAGTTAACAAGGTGAATTCCTCGTGATCCTTATGAGTATTTAAGATATGTATGGTGGTATATATAATCATAAAAGTTTATTATGCTATAAATGATGACATTTGATTCAATGTTGTATAGGGTACTAAGTGAACTACGACATTTGCATGGTATTTTTAAAATTTGGGTCATTTTTCTTTCATTTATCTATATAAGTATCTCATACTTTTTTTCATTAGCAGTGCACACATAGTAATCAATCAAGAAATTATTTCTTTGCTTGAAACTTCTTGCTCCTTCCCATATCTAGTTTTCATCGAAGTTGAAATTCTTGCATTTTATTTTCCTCTTGCATGGCTTAAAAAGTCGAGTCGAAACGACATCAGTTTCACGACCACTCCTTTGAGTAACAACATCCTAAAATCAAGTGCTAATTAAAATTTATCTAGAAAAATTTGTAGGTCTCTTCAAACCCATCTTAGCTTAGGTGTAGATATTTGGAATAGGATTGTGAGAATAAATTTCCAAAGATGCTAAAAAAACATAAAGCTTTGAGTTAGGGAGTGAAATCCAGTTGCTATATCATTGATTTTGGGAATCCCTTCTAACACAAGGGTCAAGCACGAGGTCACATTGGGGCCAACAAAGTAATCAACCCTGCTTTGTTAGTCTTGGTGTCAACTGTAGACTGTGCCCCCTCTGCTTTGGTATAGTAGGTGGTACCATAGAGGCCATAATATTTTAGACTTCCTACCCAAGGTGACAGCACAAGGAAGGTGGTGTTGTACCTGGGATCGACGTTGGCTAGACTCACTCGGACTCCTTGGAGGGCTTCCCACTACTTGGTGAGATAACTTGCATCAGGGCATTAGTTCATTAAGCAGGTTGTCAATGTAACTTTTGCACCCGCCGAAACTTATCCCCTTCATGCATCGATCCGGTGATGTTGGATTCCATCACCAACTAGCGCTTCTTTGTGAGAAAGTTTGTTTGCATGCTTAAATCCTATATTAATTAGCATGTGCTAGATAATACAAGTGTGAAAGAAGAACACTATGGTAATCGTTATGAGCTTACTCTGATACCAACAATATACTAGTAATGAATTAGAACCATTGTACTAATTAGGGTTATAGCTTGATAGAACAATGCTTATGCATATCCAATTTCATAGACTAAGTTAGTGGAGTGATGTTAGTTCTCTTTTTGTTTTTTCTCTCTTAAATGTAGGGACTGATTCTTCCCACTTGGTTTGGGACATTTGTAACATTGTATCCCCTAAATCTCTTGTGGTCCTTTAATATTGAACTATGGCCTCCTATTGCATTTCCTTTAAAACCGATACTAGTTCCACATCTAAAACCATTTAAGGATGTCTTCTCAACACATATTTCAGATTAGTACTTTCAACCCTCACCTACAAGGTCATGGCAAGTTCCTCCTCCTTGTATGTATGGGATTCTATAGATCTGCTTTCCCCATTTTGTATCCAAAATCATTATTGTCTCAATTTTATCTTTAGTTTCTTCCATGTTTCCTTCCATAATTGCTCTCAAATTTAAGTTTTCATTTCCTCAACTTTTAATTGTGTCCAAATGTTGCACCCTTAAAATTTAATACCTTTCTTCTAGGGAAGAGACTAATTGTTCATGTTTCTCCAAGGGTATAACTTATCACCTATTAGATTCTACTATAGCCTTCCATTTAATTATTTCTACCTATGTTTTCTTGATATGTTCCAATAAAACCTATGTGCTTCCCATTCCAGTAGGTTCTTGAGTTTCTTTCATACTTGGTATATTTGGTGTAGGGCTCAGTGAAGGAATATGTGTTTTTTTGGCTACATGGGTCTTTGTCCTTTCTCTAAGTTTCTCGATCCTACTAATGTACTCACTTGCTTATAAAGATCATGGTTTATATCGGATTATGATCCTATTATTTCTAGAAATGCGGTAGTAATGTCCTTAATTATGTCCCATGTTTTTGAAAAATAAGTACATTTCTCCCATTGTTCTATCCTCTCAATTTTCCTTCTTTTATTTTTAGTACTAGTTCCTTGGGGGGTAATGACCTTATCAACACTCTTATTTTTCAATTTTTATCTAAATTTAAGGGTCTACATCTATTTATGTACGGAATCCATCTTGGGACTATAGTGACATGTACAGAATCCATCCAAACATTTTCAAAAATCACATCTACATCAAGTACGATTCCCTGCCAATCATAAGCCACAAAGGAGAATGAATGTTACACTTAAATACATAGTTAAATATAAACTATAGAAAATTTATACGTAGTTTTTATATACCCTATCTTAGATAGTGAATGGGTTTTACCTTTAATTATTGTTCCCAAGGAAGGAGTAACTAGACAATTTGTGTGGACTATAGGGAACTTAATAAAGCCACTAGAAAGGAAATGATTCCACTATATAAGGACTATATGGATAATATTTTTTTAGTAGAATAATTAAGGGATAAGTCTTTCCATCATGCACAATTTTTTTTTATGTGTTTGGTTGGTATTTACATCCTCTTTTTCAAGGTATTCCTAAATTTTTATAGTGTTGGGATACAAATTTTGCATACACTTTGAAACAAATGTGTCCTTATGTATTTATTTCAATGATAAAGCATTGTCAAGAGTGATAATATATTAGATACTAGTTCCAAATACTTCTTCATCATCCACTTTTCCTACCCACACTAGTATTTTAATTTCAATAAAATGTTTAGTAGGAGGATAAAGAGCGAGTCTCTTTTGGGACAATCCTTAATAAATGTCCATGTCCCATATTCCATAACCAATGTAAGTATCTACTATAACTAACCATGGTCTTCCAATGATGATGGGATTTCCATTAATGAGTTTATCCTCGGGTTACAACATGATAAAGTCTACTAGATATTCCTGGGAGCCTATTGAGATATTCAAATCTTATAATATTCCTTCAAGGATTAAAATAGACATGTCTATCAACCAAAGTATAGTGGGTGTGCATCTTAATAATTCTCTCAAATTTAATTGAGGATTGTCTCCTTGTCATTACATTGATTGCGACCCCTAAATATATCAAGGTATTTTGGATTAAGTACATGTTTATGTAGACATCTAATACAAGGATGACTATATTAGAATAAATAGGGGCCTTACAATCTATATATGGGTCATTGCAATCCAATGCAATATTAGCCTTCAATTCAAAACATAAATTGTTCAAGCCACAAACCCTACCTTTCTCCCTCCATTCACAAATCAATATCAATTATGGATATGATATTTACAAGATCTCATTGAACAACATTTAGATCCATTTCCATAGGATATAGAGTATTTTGGAGTGAAAATATTCCCTCACATCATGAGATCAACAAGCTACCCTACACCATTAATTGTGGGTGGATCTCTTTTCATCATTCTAGGTATCTTCATGCATGGTTCCTTGATAAGTTTTTTGTATATGGGCACATTTTTGATATCTTAAAGGATTGGAATTTTGACAGATAGATTTTTTAGTTTTCCTAAGAGTTTAGTTTCAAATTGGATGTATGTCCTCTTTTGTTCAATCCTCTTTATATAAGGCATTTTTTCTTGGTGCATCTTATTGAAAAGGAAACTAGGTTTCTTCTTGGACATCTAGATTCTAAGTCCTTAGGTGGATTTTATTTATCTTTCTAGCTTTCAACATTATCTAGGAGTTTCTTATACACTCCCACATTGTATTCACATTGGATGTATCTTTTAGTCCCATTGACCTACTTTTGTGGTCATTTGTTGGACATTAATAACATTATCTTATCTTATCTACATCTCTAGCAATTGTTAACAACTGACCATGGATGCCTTTTCAATTTCAACATTTTTTTGGGGATTGAATCACCCTCTTCCATCTTCATTAGGAATCCACTAAAGTAGGTTGGTTGACTAAAGGAGAAAAGAGCATTGGCATTGTCAATGAAAGCACTTCCAAGAGAGACCAAGATCACAATAAGTCAATGAAATATGTTACATGAAGCATTTCAAATAAAGATGGTCTAGTTGTAGTAAAAAGTTGGCTTGTTTGCATTCTTGAATCCTAGATTAATTAGTGTGTGTTGTTTGTTCTCCTTAGTTGGCCTTACGATTGAGTTCGTGTCTAATGGCATCAGTTCTGGGGTATTCCAACTAGCATCGTGTCCTGTTACCGTCACTTTTTGGCATGTGTCATTTGACTCCAAACATGCCCCTATAATTCCTATATAGTATACCAATAGTAATAGAGTATAATACAATTATCAAAGAGTAACACTATGGTAATCATTATGAACTTACTGTGATACCAACAGGATACTAGTAATGAACTAGTGTTACATCTTGATTGAATGACTGTTTATGTCATTAATGGTGTTATAAGACGTATAAGAAAACATGTATTTTTCAGATCTATCTTCATTAAGTGAGGAAAGTTCAGGTAGAATAGAGGAAAGTGAGACATCTAGTAGGTCTAACAGGAGGAGATCAACTAGAAGTGAGAAGATCAGAAGAAAATTCTATAGACGCATGGAATTTTTTCTTGCGAAAGGGGGATCATGTTCTTATGATCATGAGAGATTAGACGACATCGAGGTGCCCTTGAGGTACAAACATATAGTGAAATGATGGGTACCTAAGGAACTTCTTGAAATAAACATTGATTTTTGTGTAAACGAAAGGATATACCGGATTGCTCCATCGTCATTACATGGTTTGGGGATATTTTCCATGGATGGCATAAAGGTATGTTACGACAGATTAACTGAATTGATGGAGTACGTCGTACCCTGTTATATCTACAAATATTGGATACGAATAGTCCAATATACAAAAAGTATGTGAAGATATGGCTTGACTACAAATTATATACAACTAAAAGACAATGATCAAAATAAAGGAGAAACTATCTATATTGATGGAAGGCCAAAAGGAATGGGGAATATTGCAGGGTTTATAAAAAGTACATGACCCACGACCACAAACAAGCGACCCAATTTCATATTTGAGGGGCGTGAAGGAAACCGTGTATTCGTATTTGCAATAAAATCAATAGTTGCAGGGGAAGAGTTATTGACTGGTTACAATTTGAATCGAATAGATACATATTTTTCTATTATGGGGGTGGTATGTATAATAATTTAACCAAGATGTAAGCAATGACTCTTATATTTAATTATTTTCATTATGTTCTTTACGTTGTTATTTCATTTGGAGAGCTTCGGTCTATTTACTCAATGTGGCCTATTTTTGTTATCAACAATAACATTCCTCCTTGGATGTCAATAAAGTGGGAGGATTTCTCATACATTTGAATTTATTTCTCATGATAATGATCACGGTTCTAATTTTATTGTAATGTGGCAGGTTGATCGTGGTAAATCAAAAGCGGCCTCAGAACAGGTAAATGAACAACAATTTTTGAATTTCATTTGATGTGTATTTTATTTCTATGGAGATCAATTATTTTATTTGTTTACATAACTGAATTATCATTTATTTTGTTGAATATGTAGTCGGTAGACCATGATGTTGATGATGATTTGCTCAGTGAAATGGATTTGTATGAATCCCCTGACCCTATGCTTTAATTAGAAAAAAGATCAATAAAAAAAACAAGGAACTAGCTCACTTGTTAGATATTCTAGATCAAACTCCTGAGGTCAAAGAAAGGATCAAAGAAGTTATGACAAGGCTTAATACATATAAGGTAATAACCATAATTTCAAGTGGTTTTATTTTTATGTCATAAGATCAATTATGAAAGCTTGATTTTTAACTTTTACATTATCTAAACGAAAAAATGTTTTCTTTATTATATAGATATTTTTGAATCCTGTTGACCCTGACATGCATGGTGTCGGTAGTAGTGGCGCTGCATAGACGCCACAGGATCCCGACGTAGGCCCTCGTAAAGCTTCCAAGATGCAGCTATTCATATCTCCGCCTTCCACACCATTAGGTGGGAGCCACGACATGCACATCGAGGAAGCAGACACACAGGTAGGCTCTGGAGGTGGTGATGGAGATGAGGCTGATGATTTGACCAACTATATGGTTTCTTTTCCTAAAGCAAGACATGTGACCAACATAGGGACCCTTAAGGGAAAATTTATTGCCAACGAGGAAGGGCTTCCATTAAAGCAAGTTAAATTCCTGGGTAATTTTTAAAATTTTATTTGTTTCATGTTCTCTATGTAGACAAATATAAATCATCTAAATTATTATTTTTAAATTAATAATCATATAATCTTTTTGCATGTAGGGAATAATGATTTTTATAGATCCTTGGAGAATAAGGCATTGCTGATTTTTTGGCCCACCATATGGGAGAGGTGGGATTCCTAGAATTCCAACCTCAAAAAAGAATTGATGGATTATCTTGGAAGCCTTTTTGGTGTAGACACATTTAATAAGACATTGGCCACCACCGCAGCTCACCAATATTTAAAATATACACGAAAAACATATAGTAGTCACTTGAAACAAAATGAAAGGTATGAGCATCCTTTGATGATTCCAGAGAGGGAGTGGAAGGCCCTCATTGAGGATGCAAATGAGAAGAAATTGACAGATGAAGGAAAACAACCTCTGGTCCCATAAGGTAAATTAGAATTTCAATTCAATACCTTCAATTTTTTTTAGATGTAAATAAAATTGTGGTATATATTAACATACTTGAAAATTTTGATGATAGGTTGACTGACACGTCAAAGGGAACAAAAGAAAGGTTTTCCAAATGTGGCCAGCATAAGCTAGGCCAGGGCGGCTACTTGAAGTTGCAGTCACGAGTTGTAAGTACCTAAATATCTTATTTGTATAGCCTTAAAACTTTTAGGTAATTGCAGCGAATAACATTAAAAATACATACTCTTGTGCAATGAAGGGTGACGAGGTTGGTATTGAAACCACAAAGGAAGACCTCCAGCTTGGTCACAAGTACAGCTATAAAGTTGTAGTTGAACACCAAAAAATCTTGGGGCAGTTACCAAAAACCACTTTGCAGGATAAGGTAAATAAAATTCAATCCACATTAACCTTTATTATTAATATAATACATTCATGTTCAATATCATCGATAAATTTAATATTTTACAACTTTGTTTTAATGAGGAGAGAAGCATTGTCAATGAATGCACTAGTATTGGAGAGCAGTGTGTTGATAGCAGTTTGCAATCAGAAGATGGTGCTCCCATGTAGTCTCAATATTCCACAGGGGTACAGCCCCACAATGGTACTACGACCGAGCTGTCACATGATGGTAATATGGATGTATTTTAATCATATACTTAATAATTTTGTAGTTATACATTTTGTACTTCTATTTTTTTTTAGTTATACATTTATGATTTTCCTTATAAAGTTTGTGGTCTCAATGGAAGAGAATTTTGTACTTGAGGTTCATACAGTTGAAGAGGATCATGCAGGGGAAACCATTCCAACGGTGTCGACCAGTGCACTAGGTAAATAATGACATTGCAGTGTTTTTTTAAAAACTGGGAACTAGTTCAATGATATTTAAAAACTGGCCATCTAAATTTTATATTATTTTCTTTTGTAGGTGATGCCTCATCACAGTGGACATGACCTTCTGGATGAGCTCAGTGGGGCTCAATACTTTACTAAACTTGACCTATGTTCTAGCTATCACCAGATACATATGAAAGAGGAAGACATTCCCAAGACTACATTTCTCACTCATGAGGTTCACTATGCATTATTGGTCATGCTCTTTGGTCTTTGTAATTCCCTCTCCACTTTTCATAGCCTCGTGAATCATATATTTTTTCCTTTCCTATGTCACTTTGTGTTAGTTGTCTTTGATGATATTCTCTTCTATAGTAAAACTTGGCAAGCCCATGTCACCAATGTGGATCAAGTTCTTTGTCTCCTCTCCAATCACACGCTCTTCCTCAAATAGTCTAAATTTACTTTTGGTGCCTCTGAAGTTGAGTACCTAGGTCATATTGTTGGAAAGGATGGTGTAAGGGTAGATCCTAGGAAAATTGAAGTTGTGATCAATTGGCCGAGCCATAAAAATCTTAAAATTTTTCATGGTTTCCTAGGTTTAATGGGACATTATCGCAAGTTTTTTCAAAATTATGGAAAAATTATGGATCCCCTCACAACTCTCCTTAAAAATAATACTTTCAATTGGATGCCAACAAATGACCAATTCTTCCAAGCCTTGAAACATGTTATGTGCACTACTCTTGTCCTAACACTACTTGGCTTCATCAAGACATTTTTTCTGGAATGTGATGCATCAGGGAGAGGCATCGAGGTAGTCCTCATATAAGAAGGGAGACCTTTGGATTTCACCAACAAACAATTTTTAGAGCAACATTTGGGCCAATCAATCTACGAAAAGGAAATTTTGGCTATTTTGCATGTAGTGTATCTCTGACGCCCTTATCTCTTGGGGCAATGCTTCCAAATTAAAATGGATCATCAAAGCCTCAAGTGTTTCCTGGAAAAATGAATTTCATCCCTGAAGCAACAAAAATGGGTGAGCAAGTTGTTTGGGTATGATTATGAGATCATGTACAATAAGGGAAAATAAAATGTGGTGGTTGACGCCCTTTCCTCACAATATGAAGACAAAGGGTCCCTCTTTTCCCTCTCATTCATTGTCGCATATTAGCTTCAAGATGTTCATCAGGAAGGCTGGAAAGACCCCAAACTTTCCAACCTAATCCAAAAAATGAAACATAATACTCAATTTTCTCTAGGGTACTCTTGGCACAATGAAGATATTTTCTATAAAGGTTGCATGTATTTAAGAAAACAGTCGACCCTTAAATCTATGGTGATCTAAGAGTTTCATGCTTCACCTACTACTGAGCATTCAGGTTTTGCCAAAAATTATGAATGGGTCAAATGTTCTTTTTTTCTGGGACAATATGAAACAAGACATCCAAACCTTTGTGGATGAATGTGATACCTGTCAATGCAATAAAGGCAAGACTATCAAAACTCTTGGCACACTCCAACTACTTCCGCTTCCACCTAATATTTGGACGGACATTTCTATGGATTTCATTATTCTCTTACCTAAATCAGGAAATAAGTCAGTCATCATGGTGGTCATGGATTGTCTTTACAAATATGCTAATTTCTATGCTCTTCAACACCCATTCATAGCCTCCATAGTGGATCAAGATTTTATGGATAATATCTTCAAACTCTGTGACATGCCTCATTCTATTGTTTCTGACCGTGATTGAACTTTTACCAACAATTTCTGGAAAGAATTATTCAAGCTCGAGGGAACCCAATTGCATCTCAGCACTGCCTATTATCCCCAGAATGATGGCCAAAAAGAATCAGTCAACAAGTGTTTGGAAACATATTTGAGGTGTTTTGCATCAGATAGAAAAAATAAATGGGTTCAGTGGATACCCCTCGTTGAATGGTGGTACAACACCTATTACCGTACTGCCACTTGCATGACTCCTTTTGAGGCAAACTACAGACAAATGCCACCATCAGTTATCCCATACACTTCATGTGTCTCAAAGCCAATTTGGTCATGGCTCAGAACTGCATGAGGAAACAAGCAGATCAAGGTAATTATGAATGTCAATTTGCTGAAGGGGACCAGGTGTCTCTCTGTTTGCAACCGTACAAGCAAACTTCGATCAAATACTAGAACTATTAGAAGCTTGCCCCCAAATTTTATGGTCCTTATACTATTCTCAAACTAGTGGGGCTAGTGGCCTACCAGTTAGCCTTGCCCAGTCACTCTAAGTTACATCATGTTTTTCATGTCTCATTCCTGAAGAAAGTGATTGACACTAAATTCCAGGCCTAGACCAGTCTACCAGAGTTGGATGAAGAAGGTTTTATTTGGTTACAGCTGCAAGCAGCATTGGACTAGTGTGAGCGTCATATCCATCAATGCACCATCAAAAAATTTTAAGTTTAATGGAAGGATACTCCTCCAGAAGATGACACATGGGATTCGACTACTATTATGCAATAATTTCCTCATCTCAAAACTCGAGGACAACACTCTTTTTCAATGGGGAAGGAATGCTAGGGACCTAACCTTCCTAACCCCTCATGTAGGTAGAATAATATATTTCCCATGTAACAAAGACCGATATTAATAAATAAGTCCTAGTTAATAATGTGAACATGTCTAATGTAAGAAGAATTAATAGAAGCTTCTGCTTCTAAAAAGATCTTCCTCTAGATTGTTCTTTTGAAGATAGATTTAGTATAAATAGGAGTAGAAGGCATGAGAAAGATTTGTCTTGATAATTATTGTAATAAAGCGCTACTATGTTGAAGGTTGTCCCCTTGAAGAGGCAAGTGAACGTTGCTTTCAATCAATAAAGGTATCATTTTTTGTATTGTGGTTCTCTACATTTTATTGTTCTGCTTATATTTTTTACAGTGTTTATGTTTTCTACACATTATAATAGATCTGATACCTAACATTTAAGATAAAAAAATGTGATTTTCAATATAATATAAATATGAATTAAATGATATTTTTAAAACATATCTTCTTTCTATGTTCACTAATTTCTTGCAAGGTTTTACAACTATGCAAATCTTTATGATGATATCAAATACAATACACGTTTATTCTTACCTTGTACCATGCATCCTAACTATTTATCCTTTCATAATATTAATCTTTACTAGAATGTGCATCTTCATATTATTATTAATCCCTGCCGAAGGGAAATGAAGGGACTATAGCATTCGATTTATGTTGACTTAGTATTAACTTGAAGTTTTACTATACATTTTTTTCCAATCTCTAATGTACAAGATATGAAACCCAAAAAATGTTTTTTTTTTTATATAATAAAACAATCTTATTCTTAGTAATCTGATTGGAAGATATATTTGAAGTATTATTGCATGTTTCACTCTTCCCAATATTTTATTTTTGGTTTCATCCCAAATTTTTACTTTTAAATACTTCTTTTTTTCCTAGACACAATACAATTTTATAAAAAAAATCATCATAGCCTATGTTTTTATTCTGTTGTTTCTTTCCTTCTATTGTATGTGTCAGTGCATTAACGTGTATTTATGTTCCTGATTTGTAAGTGCCAGTTCCTTCAAGCGGTGTCTTGAAAACTCTATGGTGTCTTGACGACTCTATCAGGTCTCCACCGCCTTGACAACATTACAACAACCATCTCCTCCATCTTCATAGAACCTCTTCCACAAGAATGCCTCAACAATACTTATGACATTATCCAAATCAAAAATTCAAATTTTTTGATGATACAAATGGAGGATGAGAGCCTCGTCAGTACCCTGCACATAAAACTTCAAAAACTTAGACTAAAGTGACTGCAAAACAATCTGGGTTAGATTAGAAAGAGGATTGTTTCACACATTCAAGCAATGAGTCAAGTATTTCATGCATTAATGTTGTTTCATGGGCTTTGCTCCTGCTATTGGTAGTGCTTAGTAAACAAGGGAAACATTCGTTGATTCAACCCTAGCTACTTATTTTTATATCAAAACTTGATTAAGTTAACTAGGGGAACTTGTCCCATCAAGTTGTACGACCGAAGAAGTATCACAAAACTCACCTTATTCACCTTAGATTGACTTTGTGATACAAAATTTCTATTCCAAGTAGGCTTTAATTGATCAATCATATACATGCCTCGTATAGAAGTTGGCAAATCCAATGCCCAACCTTTAAAATGCCAAATACAACAAAAAAATACAACCAACAAGAGCATAGCAAGTGGAAAGGGAAAGATAGAAGTTGGCAAATCCAATGCCCAACCTTTAAAATGCCAAATACAACAAAAAAATACAACCAACAAGAGCATAGCAAGTGGAAAGGGAAAGATAGAGTAGCACGCGGAAAGGGAAAGATATGCCAACATGTGTTCATGCTAAAAGGCTGAAGACCTCAATATTACTCTCGATGGGATGAAGAATTCAATATTACTCTTGCTGAGTAGATCAACGAAAGTGAACTATGTTTTTTAAACCATTTGAAATATTAATTTATTTATTTTTATGAAGAAATATTATGTTAATAATTTCAACATACACGGTGAATCGCCAATGTATTTACATTGAAACCAACGAACTATTCTAAAGCTAAAAAATAAAATTATTATTTGCGGAGACTAAGTCTTAAGAAAGGACCATAGGATTATGGATTATTATATTCGAACACTAAGATATGAATCATGATGATTGTGAAGTGTTCATTCCTGCCACTAGCACATGTAAGTTGACATGCCAGGGCACCTGAATTTTGGGTGTTCATGATTGTATATATGTTTTGGAAATCAGATGAGATCACACAACTTAAAGTGCACGAGCTGCATATTTTTGGTTATGTGAATTCAATCAAATATGATCATAATGGTACTCATAGAATCTTAAGGTGGCACAGGAAGACATAGTTTCTTCATAGGATTGTCCGTAGGCAATGTCATCTGAAGGAAATTACAAGTGGATAAGTGGGAATGAAATCCTTGTTGTGGGCCTTGGCACTTGGAAAGTAGGTGGGGTTGTTGTCTTCAACTCCATCGTACAAGTAATAGACTTTGAAACATTATTTAGAGTGCAAAATTTATTAGAATACTGTGGTATTAATCGGTTAGTTTGTACACTGGGTTTAATGAGGATTATAAAATGTACTTAGATTTCTAATTGATTTATTTGACAATTGAGTGTTGCAGGAGGGTTACCGCCATATTTACAATGCATCAGAATATGGCGTTGAGGAGGAGGTGATGATTTTTTCCTTCAAGATTGTTTGATTATTGACTAAAAATTGTGGGTTCATTAAATTTATGAAAAAAATATTGTGGGGTATTTGAATTGCTTCAATAGCCTACATGGTTGATTGCTTAGTTGTCTTTTGTAGGTTGGCCATGGACTAAGAGCTATAGGCATTGATAGGAAGCATCTGTTTGTGGTATATTTTTCATGGTTCTTTTGTAGATTATTTGAGAGGTTGATCTCAGAAGAAGAATTGTATCAAAAGCAAATTTTGGAGAAATTTATGTTGTATACCCTTATAGTAATACCAACTGTTAGGAGAGTTCCATTAGTCTTCTAAGTAATTACATGGATTTAGTTTCATTGATTTCCAGGATGAATTCACTTCTGAAGATCAAGATACCTAAAAACATTCCTTAGATTTTAAGCTATGCAATAGTTATCTTTCCATTTGTCTCGTTGTTGCCTTCAAACAAACGTAGGAAACTACTGTCCGATGAAAGTAATAAACAAGACAATGAAGGGGAGGATTGTCTGTCTGATTCAGATTTGAACAAGCTTGTTGGTACATCAGACATCTACAATCTGGAGGTGTTTAAGAATATATCTTCTTTGACCGAAAAAAGTTGTTTTGATTTTGTTCTATTGTTGCTCATCTTTTTGCAATGGATTAGTAGTAAGAAGTCAAATGAAGGATAGAAATTTAAAAAGTTTTTCATTTATTATAGGAAGTGGATCCACCTTGTACACTTCAGTGTGAACTGTGCCCATATCAGAAACATGCTTTAAATTGTATGACTAAATTGGAGAAGGGAGTAGAGAGAGAAGAAGTGGGAACCTTATAGTATGCCCTATGACATTGTTAGGTCAATGGAAGGTATATTACAATTTTATTTGGACATGTCAATCTCTACAATTGGTGAATTGTTGCTATTTTGAAGTAAGCATGTAGTTTCTTTTGATATGTGGCTACATGTTGCGTGAAGAAATAGTGACATCAATTTGCTATTCTATTAGATGATTTTTACTACTGTTTGTTCGGTATCCTATTCTCTGACATATATGTTCTACATATGATTGCAGAAATAAATTGAGACGCATGAACAGTCTAGAACCATGTCTGTATATTTTCATTATGGACAAAGTAGAACAAAGGATGTCAAAAACATTTTGCAGCATGATGTTGTTTTGACCACTTATGGGGTCTTGTCTTCAGAGTACTAGTCCGAGGTAGTTTTATAAATTTCCCACCATGAAATGGTATAGAGAGGCATTATCCTTGTAAATTTTGTTTTTAATCAATAGATCATCATGGTGTCAAGATCATCTAGCTCTGATTTTCAGTCCTGATATGTAAGTAGAATATAAAAACATGATTGTGAGTAAGTGGAATGCAATCGTCAGCTTGTTTTCACTTGCTATTTACTATGGTATTAACGTGCCACCTCGATCTAAAACTGTGTGCTAATGATGAGGGCATGAATCGACAAGCACTGAGCAGATGCTACCGTAAATTGGAGACATAGACTTAGAAGAAAATCCATGTGTGGCATGCACATATACTTATGAGGTCACAGGTTCAAATCCCGTCTTCGCTAGACCAGAAGATAAGAAGTATTTTGGTTCGAAAAGGATTACTCTCTTCATTGTCATTTTATAATAGAATGAAAAGTGAGGAAAAGAAAAGATACGATCAATACATGAACTATTCATTTTCATATTCCATTTGAAAATGGCGGGTAGCGGGGATCGAACCCGCATCTTCTCCTTGGCAAAGAGAAATTTTACCATTCAACCATACCCGCATTTTATTCGTTATGAATATATTATATATTCATATAATTTGAACATAATATGGAAAATACATATATGTTCAATCTCGTTCTTAAGTAGATACCATTTCTTAATGGTCCAATTCTTTTTTCAATTATGGAAAACCCCTCCTCCTTGGACCTGAAGGAAAAGGCCAGTCAGAAGAGCTATAAAGCCCTCCGGGAGGAGGGGGGGGGGTGGAGTTTTAACCTAAAACATCTAGAACAGATCTGAGATATGAAAGAATTAAGGATACCTACAAAAAGGACAGATCCGATCCATAATGATACATCCGAAAATACAACATTTTTGCTACTTGACCAACCATTGGGAGAGGCAAGTGCAACAGGTACACCAATCACTAGTAAAAATGAAATAGCAATTAATACAAACACAACCGATTGGAAAGCAATAGTCATGGTTGTGATCTTACAAGCTCCCAACAAATTGAATAGACTATACCATCCAATCCCCAATTTTCAATTCTGATCAAATGCACTATAGAAAGGATTTAAGCATAAATTGATCGAGTTTTTCAAACTTTTTCAATTTGATATTTGAGTGTGAGAGGAGAGGGAAATTCGTTTCACACATTCACGGGTGGCTCGCTAACTAACTTCATTATGTTTTCAACATAATTGGTATTTGCCACAACATGCCAAAAAAAAATAAAACATGCAAGAAGCTTTTCGGCAGAGACACAGCCACTGAAGTGGCACTTGTCGTAAAATAACATGATATCTAACGAGATTCAAGTAATTAGATTTTAAAAATATTTGGTCTATGTGTTAAACCTTGACATTTGACTAAATATATAGTCACTTCCTATTTAAATATAATATATTTCTTAGCATTATTTCACGGAGGTTAAGGTGAAAGACCATACACTAAGTGTGAGTTGGGAGTTTTATCCTTTAATTATCCAAAGGATAAGAGTCATTATCAAATGGAAAATAATCCTATTTTATTTTATAGTTAAGAAAATGATTTATGCTATATTAGGTTAACGATAATTTGTTATTTAAGTTTAATAAGTTTATTCTAACGAATACAATGAATATATTAAATATTTTTAGAATATCGTTTTTATATTTTAACACCATGTAAATAAAAATATCATAATCATTGTGATTTATATAAGTGATGAAGTCCCATAAATATATAATTATTGGATAATTATTGGATGGGTGAATTTATGTAAATTATATTATTAAAAATTAAAATGATATAATGTTTATGTTTAATTTTATATAACGTATTTTACAAATTTATATTATACAAATTTATTCATCTTTCATTGTTTTTTATTTAAGAATCCATTCATAATGAAGGTTGTGAATATTAATTTTAATTTTGACAATATTTATTTTACTTTCTAAGCTTAGAATGTTGTAAAAACTCTATTAAGATTTATAAAATTTTCATAATATATTAATTTCATTTTATAAATAATTTTACTATTGTTCTATTTTGTATCTTTCAACTTCATATTAATGTAATATTTAATATTATTTATATTCGTAATAATGCAATATTTAATATTATTTATATTAATAATTTGAGTATCTTTTTTTATGTTACACTAGTTGAGTTAAATCTTATATTTTCTAATTTGATATTTTGATTATGTTGTATTTACTATTCAAAAAATAAATAATAATATTCATGGCTAATTTTAGCAATTTATATTTATAATCTAAATATATAGAGAAGTATTTATGTTGTACAATCAATTCCAAGATGAGTATCAGACTTATTTTGATGAGCATTGTTAACTTCATTAAAGAGAAAGAGAGAAAGAGAGAATGAGGTATTAAGTGTTGCATTTTATTTTTAAATTATAGATTATAAAACATCTTTTTAATTGCTTAATTTTTTTCGAGTCTTAATAAAGATTCTTACTTCAATAAATAGAATGGGGTAATATTTGTTTCTTTTATTTTTAAATTATAAATTATAAAACATGTTTGGATTTACTGAAATTTTATTCCAAGTCTCAAGTGAGATGTTGCAACAACTATATATAATAACTAGATAACTAAAAAGTTCAAAAGCCATTTTTTTCTAGTATACATGCCCATTAAAAATGATGCCTAAATATTTATTAGATTAAACCTCTTTAAAAGTGTTCATTATACCAAATTTAAGAATTTTTTAAATTTAATTATCATATTTTTTAAAATGTCTTTTTAGTCCTTGTCGAAGGTGTAGAGGGACTATAGTGATCGATAATTCGTTGACTTCATATTAATATGTCCTTTGACCATAATTTTTTGCAGAACCTCTATTGTTTGAACGAGAGAACTAAAAACAATACTTTTTATGTAATAAAAAAAAAACCTTATATGTCATCATCTCATTGGAGAATAGATTCGAAGTCTTATTGCAAGATTCGTTATTCCCAATGTTTAAAATGTTTAGATATCCAAATTTTTGAGCTTCGACACTCTTTTTTTAATTTTTAAATTTTTATTGAAATGTTTACATACCGAAAGTTTTGATCATTGACACTCTTTTTAAAAAAAAAAATTATTTCTATTTTATTGAAATGTTTACATATCGAAAATTTTGAGCATTGACACTCTTTTTGAGGTACTTGAATAGGTCTGATAGCTTAAATGTTTACATAGAGCGAGGCCCTTAAACATGCCTCACATCCTTCAATGTTTACTTAAATAGGCCTATCACAGTACATTTTTCCTCGAACTTTTCCATACAAGCTTGCAGAGAATTTGGACAATATTGTTGTCCACCGCCACTCACATAGTCATCATATGTTTCATATTTCTTCTATGCTTGGAATGGAATTTATTCATCATTGAAGATACATATATTATTTATTGGTTCATTGGTTGCTTCTTGTTCTCTGGTTCGTTGGTTTGTCGATTGTTGTTTGTTGTTGTTTGGTTCAACTTTGTAAGGTTTAGGTCTTGCACCTGCAGTTGGACTTGTTGGTGTTTTCTCACTGGTTTGTTGTTTGCTGCTTTCTTTTGTTTGCTTCAACTTTGCAAGGTTGGAGTCCTGCACCCGCAGTTGGAGTTGTTTTTTCACTTTGTAGGGTTTAGGTCATGCACCTGCAATTGGACTTGTGCTTATGTCATTCATCATTGATGAGTAAGTTTAAATACCATAGTTTCATTTGTATTCATTCTTTGTTTCTTATTGTTTACAGTTTGCAAGTAAGAATGTTTAAATATTTGCACTTGCATAGCCATCATATGTTTCATATTTCTTCTATGCTTGGAATGCAATTTAGTCATCATTGAAGATACATATATTCTTTACTGGTTCACTGATTGTTGCTTGTTCACTAGTTTGTTGGTTCATTGGTTGTTACTTCTTGTTGTTTGGTTCAATTTTTCAAGGTTGAGGTCTTGCACCTGCAGTTGGACCTATTGTTTCTTGCTCACTAGTTTGGTGCTTGTTGTTTTCTTTTGTTTGCTTCAACTTTGCAAGGTTGGGGTCCTGCACCAGAAGTTGGATCTTTTTTTTTCACTTTGTAGGGTTCAATTCCTGCACCCGCAATTGGACCTGCGATTATGTTGTTCATCTTTGACGAGTAAGTTTCAATACCATAGTTTCATTCGTATTCATTGTTCACTGTTTATTGTTTACAGTTTTCAAGTAGGAATGTTTAAGTATTTATTCATCATTCTTATCCTGCAGACTTTCCATAGAGGTTGGCATATCTTTTTCTCCCGCTCTTAAATTTTCCTCCATTTTTTTCCCCAGGCTTTACACCATGTGCATCCCAATGTCGTCTACAAAACTCTGGTTGTAATTTTTTCTATCATTACAATTCCTAGTCCTTTATCATATGTGACGAAGTGGAAATCTAATGCCTCAATTGAATAAGGAAATTCTTTAGCCTTCACACCTTTCCCTCGATGATATTACCAACTTTTTTGAGAATGAGTACCTACCTATCACATACGGGAATCGAACCCGTGTTATTGGATAAATCGGTAGGTGCGAACACTAACTGATCTACCTAGATCCACCTGGATCTAGAACAAAACACACTGGAACATGACGTTTTCCTTAAGTTTTAGATATTGAATTTAGTAACTAAAGAGGGATAGGTGACATACCGTTTAAACGTCGCTTCCTCTCACCATTTCCATCCTAGCTCCATTCCAATGCTCATACAATGATGATCCTGCAAAAGAACTCAACCAACCAAAGTGATAGTAATAGCATAAACTCAATATAAACCTATGTATGTGATCAAGGAATCATACAATAAAACACA
>SNQJ01S0002227.1:5925-48114 GCA_010110895.2 Picea sitchensis
ACCATGCACAATATATGAGAAATAATCAATAGTTATTGTTCAAGGGAAGTAATGACTTCCAAAGGTAGCTACATATTCCAAATGTAAAGGGAGGGATAAACCTCCAAGAGGAATATACAATCCTTCAATATCAAGAGAGATTTGAACTCCCCATCCTTTCGCCTTCCTTCCACCCAAGAATATATGAGAGATAATAAAACTTTACATTAAATCATCACATAGAACCTAATAATGCTTCTTGAGACTTCTTCAATTTCTACAATTATTCAATTCTTGGAGTACTATGATCTTGTATATAATATTACTCAATTTGTTCTCTGAAACTCCTCCAAGTTTCACTCCTTGAATCCTCCCCAAAAAGAAGTTATAGAAAGAATGGTAGACTTTATTCAATTTTGGTCTATTCAGGAGACCAAACTTGTACAGAATGCCCCACGCTCAATATTTAACATCAAATTTTTAAACTCACACACAAGAAACTAAATTCCGTACTCTTTCCAATGAAATTTGTCCCACATCATTTGGATTCTCGATGAAGAAGTTCTGATTGTTTTACCCAGAACACCTTAGAACACATCACCAAAAGACTTCATCCTCCCTTGAAATCCAACCTTCTTTAGTTCTTATTTCCTCTGAAATTTTACTTGTATCAAATGAATGTATAATGATGTTTATTTATACCATTTATGTCATTTCCTTTTAACATTAGGGCCGACCTGACACTTTCTTATCTTGTAATTCTTTTCTTTAATTATCTTGAGGGCCTACTTGTACTTCCTTATTCAATTCACTTTGTCATCTTCAAAAATTCATTTCTCCTCAACCATGAGGATCTACGTGACATGCCACATACCACTGGAAACAACATGATGTATACTATCCATTCATGGGTGTTGTATATGCATGTTCATTTTCCTTCATGTCCAAATACCTTTATCAATCTTGCGGTCCAAAACCCATGACTAGGGTTGACATCAATGACAACAACCAATCTTCCAACAAACGTTTGCATGATTCTGACACCTGTAGCTCAATTTATGGCCTCTACAAGATTAACACTCAGTTACCATCGATCAAAATTGATAGGAAAATCTCATCCCTTGGATGAATTTCGTGCTCTCCATTAATTAGTTTCGACGTGTAATGATATTATTGGATTCCATATGGCACTTCTCCATAGGATTAAACATTTTTCCATGTCATCCAATAATATTTGGGCACATGGCATAAGGTTAGATGCGAATAAAATAAAATAATATATAAAGTGTGAAACCTTAAAGGTGAATAAAATAAAATAATATATAAAGTGTGAAACGTTAAAGGTGAATAATACAATAATAATAATGTTTTATGAAAAATGGATAAATGTGGGAGGAATATGAGTGTAGGAAGGGGGGAAAGGGTAGTGTAGGTGGAGGGTATAAATGTAGGTGGTGGAAGAGGGGAGGGGGGGAACGTATGGAGAAAAGTGATGGGGATTGACATAGGGCGAGGTGAGGGGAAGCGTAGTTAGGAAAGGGGAGAAATAAGGAGCATAATTTTGGACTCACGGGGTGAGGTATGTGAGGGGGTGTGGGAAAGTGAGTCTGAAAGTTCGAAAGGACTTAGGAAATTAGGCTAAGTGTGGAGTGGTGCGAGGGTAAGTGAGGGGGAAAGGTACGGTAGTATAGGTATCGTACTTGCGGACTCATGGGGGTGATGGGGGAGGGATGAGTGAGGTATGATGAGTCTGACCCCGAAAAAATACAAAATAAAATTAATTATGGGAATGTGAGGGATATGAGGGGGTAAATTTAAAAAAAAAACGAGTGTAGGAAAATAGGTGAAAAATGTGTGGGAAATGGAAAAAATCGAAAATAAGACTAAGTATGGAAGAGGTGATAAAATAAGAGTGGATAATAATGAATGATGCTTGCGAGAGATTCCATAGAAGGTTTTCATGGTTTTTGAACCCAACAAAAAAAGAAAACAAGGATCTTGGTCCTAAAAAAATTTGGATATGTGTTCGAGAAATTAAATTTATTCCACATGGAAGAGGCACCATTTTCTGCTTAAAATTTAAACCTAGATATATTGAGCATATGAACTCGGATTAACAATATGAAAAATGCATGGCGAAGCAAAGAATGAGGGTTACACAATGAACTTATAATAGTTCAAAAATTTCCATTTTTCGATATCAATTTTTTTTTATAAATCCAAGAGCAGGAAATATAGATGACCAAGTTTTTGTCAACACACCTCCAATGGAAGTTTATGTCCTGCAAGAAATCCATTTTAAGGGATTGCATAACTTAGAGGGTACACCCTACATTTATACAACTTGCTTGGTTACATAGGTATGATAGGTTAACAGTGAAGAAAAAAATACACTCTCCATTTTACTCAGGAATACAACCATTCTTTCTATGCATTAACATTCATTGTTTAAACCAAAAAACACTACAGTTTCATCATGGAGCATAAATAAAAAATGTGAATTTAAATACTTATATGTTTAGTGAAATATGCCAACCAACCAACTAACTTAGAGAGGAATCCTTTCCTCCAAACCTTAGTCTATGCTACAGAGTGCCTTTGTACAACATGCCACCCTTGTGCGAAGCCATGATATCACAAAGGGATTGATTCAGCTGATTTCCAACCAAATGGTTGAGGAAGGTTACTCTCCTTCACTCCAATGGACAAAACAAAAGTTTATCTCTTCCCACTGAGCTAAGGGCCTCCATAAGCTTAGAAGGTACCTTCCCAAGTAGGTTTCCTCTACACAAGGGAGACCCTTCTATGTCATATAGTCCCTCAACAACCTCCCCTTACTAGAGCCAGTTTCTTTTCAATAAGCACCAATCCGTGACCCTCTATTTCTCCAGTATGGATCTCGGTCTTCTCTTTTCCAGTGTAACCATTATCCTTTTGGGAAAGATTCTTGTTTTCCTCAAGAAAACTTTCTAATAGATCTACCGCTTAGAGAAAGCACGCGATTCTCCTCCTCGCCACTTCCTTCAATAGTGAGTCTACGAATCATTTTGTCCTCTATGGTTCCTTGTATGAAATCCATCATAGCTCCTTTGGCTCCTAAAATTCCTTGAGTTTTTTTCCTTATTACTCTCCTTGGCTATGAACTCCTCCTATTTTTCCCATGTATCCACACACTGGGAATGATTTTCCACCTTTGGCCTCTTCTTCCAGCAAATCCTCAGAATTCCCATGCCTTTTGTTAGACGCAACCTCCAGTGAGGTTTCCCGAATTTGAAGGGGAAATATAAGAGTTTCCTCTTGTCAGTTTTTAATTTACCCAAGTTCCTCTTCAAGAAACCCAATCTGTTAGCAGTTATAACTTCTTCAACCACTAATCTTTCTTTTCCATAACTAATCATGTGGCCCCATGCAGGTTCTTGTATGTTGTAAGTTGTGTATTTATGTATTTTAAGTATATGTTGGCCTGCTAAGCAATATTTCTATTTTATTCACTGAAACCTCTTAGTTTCCACCACAACAAATCCACTTCATCAATCCACCTCACAAATCCCATTATGATATCATGGCTAGTACTCAAGGAATTTTCCTCTTAATTATTTTTAGGTGTTTTCTATTAAGAAATAGCATGATTACTTTCTCCATCATCCCATTATATGAATTATTGACGTAATTACAATTATGGGGGAAAATAGGGTGTTACATTCCCCTCCCCCTCCCCACCCTTAAAAAAAAATTGTCCTTGGTGTTTAAAACACCATATATATATACAATTATACAGAAACAAAAATGGGTATGTCACTCTCATGGAATCCTCTAATTCCCAAGTAGCCTCATCTTATCCAAAGTGATTCCATTGAAACTTGAATTGCATGATGGAAGCTTAGTTTCAAAGCATTGTTTCTCTCTTGTACTCAATGCATTGAGGTTCATGATGGAATTCTCCCTCTAGATCCACCTATATCACAATCCAATCAATAATATGATTGGAATAATGAACATATTTATTTAGTAAGGATACATGGAACACATTGTGATCTCTAATAGTAGGGAGGGAAACGAGTCTGTATGCTACTAGTCCCACTCTTCTTAGGACTTCAAATGGTCCACAATAGTGGGGTGGTAACTTAGCACATGTCCCCATACTTAGGGAAATCCTCTTTTTTTTTACTCTCACATACACATGACCTCCCACATTGAACTCTTTATGAGTTATCTTACTGTTTGGATAGATTTTTTTCCTATCTTGGGATAATTTCAAATTTTTCTTTATAATGATCATAGCATGCTCCATTTCTTTCAACAGTTTTGGTCCAAGTGTGAGTTTGTACACTAGACTGTCCAACCTGATTGGAATACTACACTTCCTTCTGTATATAACCTCAAATGGGATCATCTTCAATGATTCCTGGTAAGCATTTTTATAGGCGAATTTGACCAAGGGTAGACATTTTTCCCACTACTTGGGTTGATGCATAACATGCATCCTCAACAAGTCCTCTAGAACTCTCTTCACTCTCTTAGTCTGAACATATGTTTGAGGATGGTATTTTGTACTAAATTCTAATTTCATTCCCAAGCCTGCAAACAAACTCTTCAAAAAAACCTGAAGTGAAATTACCATCTCTATCATAGATTATGGTCTTGGGAAAAACAAGAAATATGAAAATTTCATTCATAAAAAATTTAGCAACATCTATGGATTTTAAAATATATTCAATGAGAATTAAGTGAGATTCCTTTCTCATGTTATCCACTAACACCACATTTCATTTTGTTTCCTAACTGAACTTAGAAACCCGGTGATGAAATCCATGGAGATTGTCTCTCATTTCCATTCTTGAATTGGCAATGGTTGCAATAATCTTGCAGGGTGTTTGTGCTCAACATTCACTTGTTGACACTCCAAACACTTGACATTGTATTCAACAATGTATTGCTTCATTCTTGGCCAATAATACAACTACTTTACTTATGTTACCATTTTATGGTAACTAGGGTGACCTACATAAGGTATCCTATGGAATTCATCCATGATCATATGCCTCAACTATGTTGAATTAGGCACATATAGCCTGTTGTGGTACACCAATAGATTATCAGCCCCAAGATAATATCCTTCATACTTTCTCTCTTTGGGTGCTTTTTATAACCCTTCTCTTACCTTAATGAAGAACTCATATTCTTGTAAATGGTTTCTAATCCTTTTCTAGTTGTTAGAATCTCCCCCACTTGTAGCTTCTAAGTGTATGGTATGCACACTCTGACTGAGTGCATATACCATTTTCTTCTTCTTTCCCTTTATGTGCTTGATTTCAAAATCAAACTCATTGATCAACACCATCCATATATATTTTCTAGAGTTCAACCTTGGTTGGTCAAACAAATACTTTAACCTAGAATGGTCTATCATAAAAAAAAACCTTCTTCTAAGTAAGTAGTGCCTCCACATTTTCAATGCATGAATAATTGTTGCTAGCTCCATATCATGGGTGATATAAATCTTCTCTTTCTTTTTTAGCTTATTTGATTCATAAATATCAATTGTCCCTCCTACATAAGGAATTCACATATTCCTTCCTTAATAGCATCAGTAAAAACCAATAAATCCTTTTCAGGGTCTACAATCTTCAAAACATGGGCATTGGTCAAAAGGTGCTTCATTTGTTGAAAGTTGGCTTCACACTCTCATGAACATATACATTATTTCCATTTTCTCTGTAGTGAAGTAATGAGATGAACAATCTTGGTAAATACCTTTATAAACCTTATGTAATATCCAACAAATCCCATGAAATACCTTACCTCTATTACATTCCGAGGGGTAGGTCAGTCCCTGATTAACTTGATATTTTTGGGATCTATTGCCACTCCTTCGGTCAAAATTATGAGCTATTAGTAATGAATCTCCTTTTGAAAGAAATCACACTTGTTGAACTTAACATACAACTGGTGATCTCTCAACACTTGTAGTTCCATCCTGAGATGTTCTTCATGCTCTTCTCTAGTCTTGAAATATAACAAAATGCAATTCACAAATACTAAGACAAACTTGTCCATATACTTGTTGAGAAAAAAATTGATTAAGAAAATGAAGCTATCTAGTGTATTGGTAAGCCCAAATGGCACCACCAAAAACTGATAGTGTCCATACCTTGTTCTGAAGGTTGTGTTTTGGATGTCCTTATATTTGATCCTAAATTAATGGTATCCATATCTCAATTCAACCTTAAAGAAAATTGCATCTCCTTTGAGTTGATCAAAGAGATCAACTATCCTAGGAAATGGATACTTATTCTTGATGGTCATGTTGTTTAACTATTTGTAATCAGTACATAAGAGCAATTTACCATCCTTTTCCTTTACAAACAAAGTTGGTGCTCTTGATGGGGACACACTTTTCTTGATGTGAACTTTATCCAACATATTCTTTAGTTGTACCTTCATCTACACCAATTCTAGTGTGCTCATCCTATAGGGTACTTTTAATGCAGGTACTTCTCCAGGCACAAGGTCTTTTGAAAAATCTAGATCTCTCTTAGGAGGTAGTCTAGGAAAATCTTTTGGAAACACATATTTAAACTCCCACGTGACAAGGCGATATTCAGTCTTCAACTCTTTTCTTTTTGTTCAGTTAAGCACTTTTATTGCATACAAGGGGCATCCTTTCCTATTGAATTTCTTAAGTTACATTGTCGATATTTGTCTAACTGAAACTAGATTCTGAATGCATTGAAAAACTCTTTCATCAAGCCTTCTTCATATTTACACTCTCACATCTTATCATAACAATTTAATTTTTGTTTGTGAGTCAATAAACAATCCATACCTAACAACAAATCATATTATACCAAAGGTAGGATATTCATGTCTTCTCAAGTATGCCCACTCATTGCAAATGGAAAGAATCCTATAACCTATGTCGGTTTCCACTTTATCCCTATGGATAAATGAACTAACCATGCCTTTACATGTTTATTTATCTACAAAGAACATGCTTCAACAAATTCTGTTGAGACATAACTAAGATTAGATCTAGGGTTAATTAAATAGAAATGGGTTTCTTGATATTTTTACCTTCCAACTCTACTATGGAGGATTGGACATCTACTTGTTGATTATCCACATTTGCATATATCCTAGGCATGCTTCTAGCCATGTCATTGACAATAATAGATTCCTTTAAATTATAAAACCTTTTACTGTCCTGCTACCTATGAGGACAATCCTGCAATAGGTGTGGTTATCCATGACCCCAACACTATAAAGGCCCTTTCTTTGGTTCTTCTGCTCTTTCTCTCACCTGCTATGCTAGCTTGTTTCCACTTTGATATGGAAAATTATGTTTATGCACACTTATCCTCGATTGAACAAACCGAACTAATTTATTTTTATTTGAATGGTTTGAATCCATTTCTCTCGAATCCACTCTTATCCTTTCTCTTCCAATCCTTAGAAGGATCTTTCTTAATATTGGACTGGTCATAAAACCACTTGGCCTTCCTTATTGTGTCTTCCAAGGTCTTTGGCCTACAAAATTCAATTTGGTCATGATAGGACCACAACAATTCACTAAGGACCATCTGAGTACTTTCATTCTCATATTTGAGATAAGGAACACACCTCAATAGATCCACAAACCTTTTGACATATGTATCCATAGTAATTTTTCCCAACTTATGCTCATGGAATTCCTTGATTTTGTCATCAAAGTACTTCTCCGATAGATATGCTTTTTTGAAGTAATTCTTAAACTACTTACGGGTCAGTTTGCTTTCTTTTAACCCTTTAAGTTCCTTGAGATACTGCCACCAAATAGGGGCTCATCAATTTAGATTGAAGATGAAAATATTATATTTTGTATTATCTGAATAATTATGTACCTAAAAATACTTCTTAAAACCCAATAGCCAAGTCTCATCTTCTTCTCCCTTATTGATTTCTTTGTCAAAGGTAGGTGGCTTAGCCTTCTTATATTCTTCAATCAGATAAATTTGTGATTGTATCATCTTCTCTTCCTGGGAGCACTCAATCAAGTGTTACTGTTGGAAAACTCTTTAGAAGTAAACTTCCTACAAGAGGACTCTATGGAGATGATTCCACTAGATCTTCCTTTCTTGGAATCTTGATGCCTCTTCTTGGAAGAACTCTTTCCCATATTGCTATGGCTTGGTCCACGATTTTAAGAGTTTGAAGGGATTTTCAACCTTTCTTAATGATGTAGATATACAATGCTAGGACCTTATTGCATGTGCTTCTGAATATCTGACAAGTTTTGTAGTAGTATTGCATTCATCTAAGATTGAGCTCTCACGATCCTTTCATTGTTTTCTTTCATACTTTTGACAGTGGATAATAGGTCTACATGAGTTTCTTTGGCCCTCATACCATTAGAATCCTCATCTCTGAAATGTGAGGTGTCTTCCATTCTATGGTGCACCATTCAACTCTACTTACCTTTTAGTACATCCTACATGCTCAAACAAAAAACCATTATTAACATTTACATTAATCCATTTTTACAACATGGATTCTTGGAAAAATAATATTCTATTAAACAAACAAGCAGTTTGGGAAACCCATTCAATCCTAGATCTTGAAATATTCTCTTATACCACTCTATAACACACTTGCCCCCCTAATCATGATTAGGATGATGATATTTTCAAGTTTTATTCTCAAACCTTGAGGTAAGTACTTAGTTTACTTTCCCTTGGAGTTGGTTCCTTAGTGTTTAGGTGAAGACTTCTCTTATTACAATATATATTATATATATTCTCACTTTATCAACTCAATTTCCAATGAAATCCTTTTTCATGTCACAATGCAGTGCCTAGAGACCCATACACCCTCAAATGGATGATTAGAACCACTTTGCATCATCAATTGAGTGATACAGATCGACTCAGACACTCTTTTATCAGAATAGTAGGTTACAGAACTATGTTTTCATCCCGACGATTTAAATTCCGATGGGAAGTTCCATTTTGGGATCCAATGACTCTCATACTCAGAGACTAATGGCCCTAGTTTTATGGGTCATATAATTTATGCAATCGTTATCAACAATATTTCAGTTACTTGTCAAGTGATCACGTGGAATCCACGATGATCCTACAATTGAGGTCTACATATCCTCCTTCATAGATCAATGACCCTTCTTCACTCTCCAAGTCCCTTCCATCAAAGTGCATCCACCCCGACACTATGAACCACTCCAATTGGGTCACTTTGATGACTCATTCTCTGACGGATCTAAAGATCCTCATTCCCTCATATGACTGTCAGGGTCTACTCGGTAGGCCGATTCGACGACTACAATCCACCTCAACTCAAACACTAGTTTTCTCCAAGTTAATGTAACAACCCTAGTTAAATAGTTGCATAGGATTTATTAAGTATAATTAATTAGATAATCTAACTGTCCTAATATGTTTTAGTTAAACAATGATTATTTCTTAATAATATTAATTAATTAATTGTTCATATATGTTGATGATTAATTAATTAATTAATAGACTCATTAAAGATTTGAGTAATAAATTAAAGGGGCTTAATAACTTTAAATTATTAATAATAAGACTTTATGTATGCAGGGGGGAATGAAGCATTAAATGAAGGATAAGGTAATAAAGGCATGGGATAAGGTAATTAATGGAGGATAGGGATTCGGTGGATGGGGGGAGATATGACAGGGAAGAGTCCTATGGGAGAGCATTATGAAAATTTGGGGAGGAAGAATTATTTTGGGGGAGAGGACTCTATTTCTGGTTTTGCATATTTTTCTGGTGTTGGGAGTTTCGTCTGGAAGTTTTGGTGAACCATTGCAAGGGGAACCGGGTTGCTGGGGGTTTTGGGCACGAGGGCCAGGATTCCTTATGGTATCCTGGAGATAGGGAGCCAGATAGGCTGCTCCTAGCTAACTGGGTGATCAGTCGGTTTGGGAAGGGTTTTGTCAAAGCAAGTTTTGGTGAACCATTGCAGGGGGCACCAGATTGCTAGGGGTTTCAAGCATGGGGGCCAGGATTCCTTATGGTATCCTAGAGCTAGGGAGCTGGACATGCTTCTCCTATCTTGTTGGGTGGTTAGTCAGTTTGGGCAGGGTTTGGTCAAAGCAGCAGGCTGGGCAAGGCAGTAGGGAGGACAACCAGACAAGCGAGAGTTTAGCATCAGGAAGAGGTATTTTATTTTTTGATTTACTGAGTTATGTAATGATTATGTAATTTATTTTCATGATGTAAACAAATTTAATTTCTACCAAATATTATATTCTTATATGAAGATAAATGAATTATTTACGCACTGAAAGAAATTCTATGTTTGAAATTCTATGTTTAATTGTATGGAATTTTTAGGCCTACTTACATTTAGGTCCCTACACATGGTAACAGAGTCGCACCAAGGAAAATAGTTGTAGGGATTTCAATGGCAGTGAGTGAAGCATCTTCTTCATCACCAACAACGCAGATAGGTCCACGACCATCTCAGGGAACAACTAGTAGGGGGAGGGGTTCAAGGGGAAGGAAATCATTTCAGAGGCAGTCACAGAACGGTGCGCAGGTTCAATCTCGTGTTACCTGTTGGGGATGTGGAGGACCCCATTACCAGTGTGACTACCCAGAGTTATAATCTGGATTTGTGCATAGAGAAGGAAAGGCCCCAATGGGAAGAGCAAGTAACAACCACTAGATTTATGCAATGGTTAATAATCGCGAGGCCGAACATCAATCCATGGTGGTGGAGTCAATAGGTACGCTAAATCATATTAACATTAATATTTTATTTGATTCTGGTGCTATAGATAGTTTCATTTCACCATCTGCATTAGAAAAGAGTGGGTTGGAAGCTTACGAGCACGATGACTTTAAACAAGTCGAGATGGCTTCGGGGGAAAAACAAGCGAAAGGACATAGTGTTGATAATTGTATAGTAGACCTGGGAGCGTGTACTACCAGGTTGAAGGTATACGTCACTACTCCTAGGGAGTATTACCTAATCATTGGAATGGATTGGTTAGAAGCTCAACGAGCTTTGGTGGATTGTTTCTCAAAAAGGGTGCTCTGTATAGACAACGAAGGAAGGCCAGTGGAGATCCAGGGTGTACGGAGAAAGGTGTCATTACGCTTTATCTCAACTATGAAGGTTAAGTGATGCTTGAGACAACGGTGTCGACTATATGTAGTGGAAGCAGTGAATGAAAGGAAGGGACCCTCATTAGATCAGTACCCAGTATTGTCAAAATTTAAGGATGTTTTTCCGAACGAGTTACTAGGGTTACCTTCTGAGAGGGATATTGATTTTACTATTGAGTTAAAACCTGGTGCAGAACCAATTTCCAAGACTCTGTATCGGATGACAGTGATGGAACTTTGTGAATTGCAAATGTAGTTGAAAGAGTTACTAGACTTAGGGCTAATAAGGCCAAGTGTTTCACCTTGGGGTGCACCAGTAATTTTTGTAAATAAGAAGGATGGATCCTTACGACTGTGTATAGATTACAGGGACTTTAACCGTGCTACAGTGAAAAATAGGTACCCAATGCCGTGAATAGATGACCTTTTTGATCAGATGAAAGGAGCAGGAGTATTCTCAAAGATTGATTTGCGATCAAGGTATCACCAGTTAAGGATTAAGGAAGGCGATATTCCTAAAACTGCTTTTCGAACTCGGTTTGGGCATTACGAGTTTGTCATAGTACCTTTTGGATTGACCAATGTGCCAGCAGTATTCATGAGCCTCATGAACGACGTATTCTAGAAGTACTTAGACCATTTTGTACAAGTCTTTCTAGATGACATCCTTATCTATTCCAAAAACGAAAGAGAACATGAGGAACACTTACGAGTGGTGTTGTCCTCCCTTAGAGAGAACAAATTGTATGGGAAGTTGTCGAAGTGTTCCTTCTTTCAGAAAGAGATCCACTAGTTAGGTCATATAATTTACGGTGAAGGAATCTTTGTGGACCCAGAAAAGGTAAAGGCCATTATGGAGTGGCCAGTGCCAAAAAATGCCCATGAGGTGAGAAGCTTCATGGGGCTAGCAGGTTATTACCGGAGATTTGTGGAAGGATTCTCAAAAATAGCGAAACCCATCACCACTTTGCAACGCAAGGGGGTCAGGTATGAATGGACAGAAGAATGTGATAGTGCATTCATTGAGCTTAAGAGGTTACTAACTAGTGCGCCAATTCTACGAGTGTTGGATATGGAAAAGGAACTCACAGTCTGCACGAATGCCTCGAAGCAAGGGTTGGGGGTTGTGGTAATGTAGGATGGAGGAGTGATAGCTTATGTGTCAAGGAAGTTGAAGAAACACGAAGAGATATACGTGAATCATGATTTAGAGTTGGCAGATGTAATGTTATCTCTGAAACTTTGGATGCACTATCTTGTGGGGCGAAACTTTGAGCTCAAAATGGACCATCAAAGTTTAAAACATCTCTTCACTCAAAGGGATTTGAATTCCTGGCAAAGGCAATGGAGTGAGTTTATGAGTGAGTACGATTTTGGTATTTCATACATCAAGGGAAAGGAAATTGTGGTCGCAGATGCCTTGAGTAGGAGACCACGTGTGTTCTCCTTGGTACCCTTAAAAGTCAATCTGAGGGAACATGTGTTGACACAACTCCAAGGAGACAGTTGGTATTTAAATGTTACTTCAAACCTCCAGAGTGGGAGGTAGTTAGATCCAAAGTATGAATGATATAGTCTGGAAGCAGACGAACTATTGATATATCAGGGAAGGATGTACATCCATGAAAATGGGGATATTCAAAGCATCATACTAAAGGAAGCCCATAGAGCACTTTATTGTGTGCATCCGGGTGTGAATAATATGTATGCAAACATGAGGAAGCTCTTCTTCTGGGTAGGCATGAAGCGTGATGTAGTCCATTTCGTCACCAAATGCATAGAGTTTCAACAAGTGAAAGCCGACCACCATCACCCGTCATGCCTCCTACAACCACATGATGTTCCTATGTCCAAGTGGGAAGTAATCTCTATGGATTTTTTTGTGGGGTTACCGCTCACATCTCATAGACACAATGCCATTCTTCTGATAGTTGATAAGTTAACCAAGAATGCTCATTTTATTCCGGTTAGAGACACTTACGATGTCATTGATGTGGCACGTGTGTTTGTAAGCGAGGTTATCCATTTGCACGGGATACCTAAGAAGATAATTTCCGATAGGGACTCCAGATTCACTTCTAGGTTTTGGAAAAGTTTGCAGTCAACATTGGGGACTCAGTTGAACTTAAGCACATCTTATCATCTTGAAACAGATGGGAAAACTGAGAGAGTAAATAAAGTCATGGAAGACATGCTTAGGATGTATGTCATGGATAATCAAACCCAGTGGGAGAATTACCTACCTTTGGTAGAGTTTTCCTACAATAATAGTTTTCATAGCTCCATCAGAATGCCACCCTACGAAGCTCTGTATGGAAGGCCATGCAGAACGACATTGAGTTGGGAAATATTAGAAGACCGAGTAACAATTGGACCAGAATTGATTCAAGAGATGGAGGAACAGGTGATTCAAATTAGGAAGAGACTAAAGGAAGAATAAGATAGGCAAAAAAGGTATGCAGATGCACACAGGACCGACCGAAGTTATGAAGTGGGAGACCAGGTTTTCATTCGTATCAGGCCTAATAAGAGTACCATATGGTTCGGGAAGGGGACAAAGTTGTCACCTTGATTTATAGGACCGTTTAGAATCCAAGAGAAAATTGGACCCATTGCCTATCGTCTCGTACTGCCACCCCACTTGCATAAAACTCATAATATTTTTCATGTATCTGTTTTACGTCATTATGTTGCTGATGAATCACATAAACTAAATTGGAAGGAATTGCAGGTATCAGACGTGCATACTCTCATGGTAGAACCATTACGCATATTGGACCGTAGAATTCAACAGCTCAGGAACCGTCTAGTAGACCAAGTTAAGGTCCAATGGGACAAGTATAGTCCAGGATCTGCTACTTGGGAAGACGCCGAGACATTACGACGAGATTATCCCTCACTTTTTTGACCACCTCAAGAATATGTTTCTCGAAGGTTGGGTGTATGTAACACCACCTTTTGACTTAGACAACCAGGATTACCTAAGGCCTACATATATTATTTTCTATTCACAGTGAAACTATTAAATGATACACTTAAACTTTTAAGACGTATGAACCTTTATGAATGTTATATGTATTTGAATAATGATGGATATGATGAATGTTATATGTATTTGAATAATGATGGATATGATGCAAATATATTGCAAGAATATAAATTTTTATGAATGTTTAAATGTTATTGATGATGATGGATATAATGCGATCTACTATGTGAATGTAAATTTTATGAATGTTTAAGTGTTATTGATGATGATGGATATGATGCTACATATTGAGTGAATGAGAATCCTATGAAGGTTTAAATGCTATTAGAATAATGTTGGATATGATGAAATCTATTTTGTAAATGATAATTTTATGAATGGGTGTCGAAATTGAATTATGGGATATTATGAGATCTATTTCTAACTTGAAAACTTTGATGTTAAGTTGTTGGTACATGGATACCGAATTGAAATGATGATTGTATGCAATTACATGATGCTAATGCATAAGAATGTAGGAGTTTGTGTTATAGACTAATCTGCAGGTTATGGGCTATGAAATAGTCAAGGGATAATGATGATGAAAGTGGATGTCATGACCACTAGCCGAGAAACAATATGGTATGAATCCTTGTATGTGAAATTATATTGGTTTGGATACATTGCTATGATATGTGGACTAGTGTAGGATTTCAGGTGATGAGACTGCCCAAAAGGCTTAAGGATCCCTAACTTTCAATTTAAAGGAAGGAGGTTATCATAAGGCTTAAGGATCCCTAACTCTTCAGAAAACTCTCCTCGGGTCTAGGTTGATCTTGTCAATTATGGGTGAAGAATTTATTATATCTTGTAATATTTCCATTCAAAATCTTGCATTCCCTTCAAGGTTTTACCCATTATTGACATTAGACCTCCAGTGCAAGTTTATGTCCTGTAAGCATTCCATTTCAAGGGCTTGGAGAAATCACAGTGTACACCCCAATTTTGCACAACCTTATTTGTTGCATGGGTCTAATATGTTAATAGTGAAGGAAAATACACACTCTCCATTTTACTCAGGAATTCAACCATTCCTTCAATGCATTCACATTCATTATTTAAACCAGAAAATAATACAAACAATATAGTTTCATCATGGAGCATACATCAAACATGTCAATTTAAATACTTATTTGTTTAGTGAAATATGTCAACTATGAAACTAACTGAGAGAGGAAGCCTTTCCTTCCAACCTTATCTATGTTGTAGAGTTAATTCCTATAGAATTCCACCCCTGTTCCAAGCCATGATATCACAAGGGGATTGATTCAACTGACTTCTAACCAAATGGTTCAGGATGGTTACTCTCCTTTACTCCACTAGCCACAACAAAAGTTTCCCTCTTCTCACTGAGCTCAGGGCCTCCACAGTTTTATTAGGTACCTTCCCAACTATATTTCCTATGAACAATAGAGTCCCTTTTTTGTTATACAGTCCCTCAGACACCTCCCCTTACCGATGTAGGTTTTTTTCCATTAAGGATGAAGTTGTGACCTTCTATATCCCCAGTATGGCTCTGGGTCTTCTCTATTTCGGGGTGACCATAATTCTTTTGTGAAAGCTTCATTTTTTCTTCAAGAAAACTTCTGAACATATATACTACTTAGAGAAATCATGTGATTATCCCCCTCACCATTTCATTCAATCATTATTTTTCAACTCATTGTGTCCTTTTTGGTTCCTCATGAGACATTTGTCCCATATCCTCTATCTCTTAAAATTCCCTGATAGGTTTTCCTTCTTACTCTCCCTGGATACAAACTACTCCACTTCATCCCATGTCTCCATGCACCAGTGATGATTTTCCACCTTTGGCCTCTTCTTCCTCCAAATCCTTAGGATTCCCATGGCTTCTGCCAGACGTAACCTCCAGTTAGGTTTCCCAAATTTGGAGGGGTAATATAAGAGTTTCCCCTTGTCAGGTTTTAATTAACCCCTACCTCTTCATGAAACCTAATCTTTCAACAATTAAAAATTCTTCAACCACCAATCCTACTTTTCCATAATTGATCACATGACTCAATGCAAGTTCAAGTATGTTGGTAGGTGTGTATTTATGTATTGCAAGTATATTTTTTCCTACTAAGCAAGATTTCTATTTTCTTCACTGAAACCTTTTAGTTTCCACCTCAACAAATCCACTTCACTGATCCCACTATGATATCATCGATTGTACTTAAGGAATTTTCCTCTTAGTTAGTTTTCAAGTGTTTTATATTAATCAATAAAATTATTACATTCTTCATAATTCCATTATATGAAGTCTTGAAACAATTACAATTATGGGGGGAAACATACTGTTACATCAACCACCTCTATTCAGACTCTCTGATCTGACGTGTGTGGCATGGGAGGTCTATGTACTAAAGGATGCTTCTCAACCTCCTCCATCTCCTCATCCTATTGGGGAGGCTTATCCCCAACATATGTGATAATATATGAAAAAAAAAGGATAATAATAATAATAATAAGATAATTGAAACAAATGTTACACTAAATTACATGTGCATTAAATAAGACATAGATATATGCAACTAGATTTATCAAAACATAACGATAATTTTACCTCTCTCATCTAGTGGATTGACTTCTGTGAATAGGATGTTGGTACATCCTCTCTAATCCATACTCATGTATGGGTACTTTACAACATCATGGACAATATTGTCCTCTCCAACCAAAAAATCACATACCTCCCTACTTATCGGAGCACACGGTCAATTTAGTGGGCCCCTATTGGGAAACAACTTCCCCCACATGCGCATAAACACATAAAATATAGTCATAGGAGGAAAGAGTGGTACTCTAAGCCAAGTGGAATTAACCCTCTAAAAAAATAATGTAAATAAATCTGATGCGGATGGGAAGAATATCCTCTCATGTAAAATGACAGGACAATGATCAAACACAAAACATAAATTTATCAAAAGAATCTCCATCCACCTAATCAATTATAGACTCTATGCTAAATTGTATACATAATACATAAAGGGGAAACTAATGTGCTACCCATTAGAGATAAAATGTGACAATGTCATGATAATAAAATGAAGGAATTTAAGCTCCTCTCTATGAAATGAACTCCTCCGCATATGACTACCAAAAACCTAGAATCCCGATGCCAAAAGAATGTCTGAATTGACATATATCTACACATATTCTAGTTGGGCCTCTCCAACAACACCAGGTGGTATATTAGGGAAATAGGGCCAAACCTTCCCCATACTATATAACCTAGTGATGAAATAAAAATCCTCCTCCATGGGATGATACCACTAATCGAGAATAACTCTAAATGTTCGTCGATCATGGTCCCAATGAAGGATTAACTATTGTAACAATGGATACTCCCCCCTGAATGATATACCCTAATAATAAAACCTGAGGAGGCCACCATCCATCAAAAGGGCATGTGTTTGTGGTGTAATAAGGTGAATTAAGATCTCCCTCTCCCTCTCCCAGGCCTCCCACTCAGGTGAGAATATGTACATCGCGACCCACTGCTAATGTTGTTGCACCTCCTCTCGTTGTCATCATCTCTCATTCAGATACAAATGCTTTTAGGCACACATATATAGATAAAATGAATTGAAATTATAAAACACACACATATAACAATAACTTGTATTTTAAAAAAGCTAAAATTAATTTATGTTTAAAAAAAAATGTAGAAAAGTAAATGGTGCACCTAAAACAATCACTACACACCACTATTGGTACTCTATTTCAGAAAAACAACACCACCAAGAAATGTTGTTACTATCACACATTGGTGCTCAACATTTATTTTCGCACAGACACATATTTTAGAGGTGCATCCCATAAAACGAACCACATTGTTATATTGTGAAATATTCAGCCTAGTGTCATGCTCTTTACAACACCAACACATTTTGTAGATGTAGGGGAACTGCTAGGTTAAATTGTTTTCTTGCAAATCAATTGGTGCAATGTGTTAATACTAATGCATTGGGGCCACCCTCTTATTAGAGAACCAAAAATTTGTTTAGCGGTGAGTATTGTTGTATGGAGCACCAACAATGGGGCATCCAAACTGATGCCATGATATTCCAATTCGTTAAATATTTTTTTGGTGTAGTTTCTTGAACAAGACCGATTCATTTTATTAACATGGATGCACCACTATGCAAAAATTTATGTGTTGCAAACTTAGTGGTGCACTTGGTTCCTCTGAATGCAATGGTGCTCCCGTATTCTCAGAGAATCAACATGTTGTTTAGTGGTGTGCTTCATTGTATAGATCACTAGTAATAGGGTGTCCAAAGAGACTCCTATGTATTCCAAATCGTTCAGTATTTTCCAAGTGCAATTCATTAAACCACACCGATGCATTTTGCTAACATGGACAAACCCTAATGCTAAATTTTATGGGTGCTAAGCTCAACAGTGCGCTTTGTAAACTCAAAAGAAATGGTGCACCACTATTATAGAGCACCCATATGTTTTTTAGCAATGCATTGTCTTCTATAAGTTATCGGTGAAGGGGTTTCACTAAAGACACGCTGTTATGTTTAATTTTTAATATTTATCACGACGATTTTCTTCGAACAACATTGTTGCATACTGTTAGAGTTCATGAACTAGTGTGTATTATTAGTGTTTACGTTTTGGTGGACCATGTATATTGTCGCACCGACATGTATTTTAGCAGTGCATCCCATAATAAATGTTTCTTTTACGCGAAATTTCGCCAATTTGGCTAAATTTCAATTTTTGGAAGAAATTTAGGCTAAAATTTTCCATTTTTCATTAAGAGTGAAAAACTTGTAGCCTAATTCATGATTATAGCTATGCATAAACTTATATTTTTCACCTAAATGTAAACATTTTCCATGAACAGATAATAGGTTTTCTTAATATTTTCGCCAAATCAATGAGTATGCATCCCATTTTTTTGGGTATATTCACTAGATATGGATGATAATTAGTTCGTAGTAACTATTCTTGGAAAAACCATGAATTTTTAATTGAAGTCACGTAAATTTATATAGGACAAGAAATTTTTTTAGTACTTTATTTTTATAATGTTTTTTCACTTCTTTCAACATGGAGGCAGTATGTCATGTTGTATATTGGTGTGTAGATTTTTTTCCATGCATTTTTAAAGATATTTTCCATTGCCATGTTTTGGGTGTTGTAAGTTTCCTCTAAATTATATAAAAGTTTTTTTTTCTCTCTAAATATTTTTTCACAATATTTTTTTTTAAATTGATGTCATTGGTGCACATGTGACACAAACAGAATGACGTTCTTGCCAAATTTTAAAGGTAGTAAGAAGTAACCAGTCAGTTATTGTCTAAGATAAATGATATATTTGTTTTACAAATATTGTTTGATCGCAAAATGGTTTGATAAGTTATGATTTATTTGGTTTGAAAAAAATAAATTTCCCATAAGATGAATCGCAATGTTATATTGTGAAATATTCAACCTAGTATCGTGCTCCTTACAACACTGGTGCATGTGTTGGACCTAGGGGTATCGCTAGTTTAAATTGTTTTATTGCAAATTAAGCGGTGTGATGTGTTAATATGAATGCACCGGTGCTACCTTGTTATTGGAGCACCGATATTTTGTTTAGTGGTGGATTTTTCTATATAGAGAACCAAAAACAGGGCATACAACGAGACACACCACTATGAAAAGTGGTTCATTATTTTTCTTAGTGAGGTTCTTTTAACAACAACGATGGATGTACCACTACAATAAATTTTATGAAATGTAAGCTTAGAGGTGCAATTTGTTAAATGGAGCTTGCCAGTTCTCTAGTGTTCCTAGAGCACCAACATGTTGGTTAGTGGTGCGTTGTCTTTTGTAATGCACCAGTAATGGGGCGCCATAAAAGACACACCACTATGTTTGTTTTTAAAATTAATCACAATGATTTTATTTGAACGATGCCAATGTGTATTGTTATATTCTACACAATAGTGTGGTTCTTACTATAAATTTATGCATAGGAAAAATCACTTCAGGGCAAGACAAAGTAGTCATGGGAACCATGTGGAATTGAAAAAGAATTAAAAAAAACGTTCCAATTTCAAGCCTATTTCAAATTTGAATCGAATGAAAATGAAAATAGGAAGGTCATAAACAATTTAACTTGAATCTTATGTCATGAGGAGGAATGGTTCCACCATTGAGAGAAAATAAAAATTTATGGTAATTTTCAAAATTTGGAAATGTGTGGAGTATACTAATGGAGCTATCGAACTCGTTGTAGAGCACCAAAAATAGGGCATCCTTGGTAGGAGAGTGAGAATCAATTCTTTCTTAAGAGTTTCGAAGTACAAGATGAATTGTACTAATGAAAATCTATTTGGTAATTTGTTTTATTTACCCTACCGCGATGTGCCTTACAACATAGATATGCACTGGCTCATAGTGTTTAATGACACGATGGTTCTTTATTCGATACTCTTTATTATTATAACATATGTGGGTGCTTCTAACCATTTAAACATTGGGGTGTTATTTTTATATGCACACTCGGGCATATGTTACTTATAGGTGCATCATTAAAATAACCTCCTCAAAAACTTTCGGTCACCCTCCTTCACTAACAACCTCTGCTATAAACAAAGAAATTATAAATTGTTCAGGGAAGTTTTGTAAAAACCTTCGCTACAAGGTGTTTTCCTTGTAGTGCAATGAGAATATTTGGAGTCCAACTAACTGAATGAGGACTGAAACATGATCAATAAAGATGGAATTTTTTTCCTACATGGGGTGATAGAAAATGTGAACATGCTACCTTCCACATGGATGGAAAGGACATCACCCACCCATGCTTGATATCATGATAGGTTCTTGTGAGGGAACTGGAAAGTTACAAAGTTTCATTGTGAATTCAGGTCATCCAGGGGAAACACAAAGAGGTAAGGAGAATTGTATAATCAAGACGCAAAAAAAATGATGGGCTCATACAAATTGATAACCTCCAGTTATTTTCATGGTTGTGCTTCCCCAATAATGATGCCAAAAAGTGACGGGATCAAATAATGATTGGAATTAACACTCCATTAATCACATGAACCTACTTTAATTATCACTTGGGAACGTAAAATTTCAAATCGTTGTGCAAATTATATCTGTATTTTGGGACCTTTGTTGCTTGTATTTATTGTTAATTCTTTCTTTGTTTCTTTTGGGTTGGGGGAAAAATCATCTTTCCTATGTTTTCCTAATTTACAGAAAATTAATAAAGTAAGCGAAAGTTTAATACAATAATTCAATGTAGAAAACCATAAATTTATGCTACTGGAAAAATGTACATGAAAACATAAAGTTTAGTTGCATGAAACAAGAAAATGAAATAGCATTGTTCATCTCCAACTCAACCGTTTTCATTACTGCAAATTAGGTACACACAACTAGTTCATACTTTTAGCCTAATTATAATAAGGAAACCAAAAACTAAGAAAGAATCTTATATACTTATGCATGAAAGTAAACTCAATCCAAAATAAATCTTTTTGACACAATTAGATTGCAAAGTAGGAATTAATTGGCATAAAGGGAAAACTCTTTTAATTGAATATTGAAAGTAACAATGCTAACTAAGCTATGTAAAAAAAAGGATCACCACGACTGTAGAGTGACCCTTGCTCTATAGTCGGCTAGTTATATTTAGGTTAACTCAATTAATCACAACAAGGACAAGATTTAGAAAAAGAGATAATTTGTAACCAAGAACTATCTATTGATAATCAGAATTCATAGCCCCAAAAGGTTCTCCCTCTTGTTTCTTTATACAAAATTGTCATGATTTCTTGGGCAGTTTCCCTCTTTCCAAGAACTAAGTAAAAATCATTTTAACTTACATTCGTGAAGAGAAAATCATGTTTCCAAAAATGTATTTGTGTCTTGTCTTTCATTTGAATTAAAAATAAAATACACAAGTATCACACCCTTATGGTAGCACTTAATAAATCCTACGCGACTTCCATATTTTAACTAATTATTTATCAACGACTCAATATAAATCATGCTCTCTTGAAAATATCCTTATGTCGATGAAAAAATCTTCGACACCACATAGCTCCAATAACTGGTATTCCCATTGACTAAAACATTTGTAGCGTTGGACATAATTGATCATCTGAACTTCAACTGATGAGAAATTCTACAACTCTTAATAAAATAACAAAAAATACATATTGAAAGATAACTACTACACATTGAAAAATTTGCGATGACCACTTGCGACGAAAGTACTCTTTGGTTGCAACATGCAAGAGAAAAAGTTTATCTTTTCTAAATCTACCATGTATTTGTCGCAATCTCGATGCCTACAGTTTGACTAAATTATTATTGTTAATGTTCATCTCACGAGGGACGCCTGTAGATTGTTCGTCGCTCTTGCGACGAACGTTGACCATAATAATTTAATCAAAATTTACCGTTGAAAATGACCTAAATAAATAGGTGGAAAAAAAATATTTTTAGGTCACTATCATCGCAATTGCGATGATGGTGACCTAAAATTTGCCTATAAATATTTGACGATTTAAAGATGTTGCGACAATCTTGCTATAACAACGACGGTTCCTAAAGGGTATTTTTGTGTGGAAAAATGTCGCAGAATGTTGTTAGAGGTGGGGAAAAAAGTAAAGCGGGTGAAAAGGGTGATGGTAGATGTTATTGCCCTTGTAAAAAATGTTGCCTCAGACGTCCCGTAAGAATTTTAATAGCAACAACTACAAAACATTGAGAATTTTAATAGCAACAACTACAAAAACATTGTAGGAAACATGGTCACATTGATGATGGATCTAATGAATATCATCCCATGGTAATTAGCTATATATTCATTATCTTTTTATTTTGTCAATTTTATATAAAATCATATATATGTATATATATTGTTTGAATGTTTGTTATAGTATACACTAATTTTTCATGATTGTTTACCATAAAGTTAGAGTTTCCCCTAACTTCCTCGTGAATATTGCAACTAAGTATTAGTAAAAATGATGTTAAAACTCAGAACATCATCATGACCCAAGCAATTGAGGATCTCCTATGGAAGAATATGATGGGACAAATCAAGCTAATGATCCCATGGAAGAAGATGATGGGACAAATCAAAATGATCCAAGATTTGTTTTCTCAAACGGATGAGGATGGGGAAATATAAGTTGGTGCATTTATGTGATGAACCTCTATTAGAAAAAGGAAAATAAAACAACTTTATGAAGGATCAAGAGCAAATCTTCTCTCCACTACATCATACCGTGAACTTAAAGGTTATGAATAATTTGTCTAACACTTGTATGAAACAGATACTAAGGTACATAATATGTTTCATCTCACAATCAGACATAAATGTGATTTTATATGTGTTTTTATTTTAATTAATGTGTAAAATAAGAATTCATTTTTTACGATTAATATTATAACATTAACTAGCGTTGTTTGTTAAGGTTGTAGATTGTTAGGGGATTTTTTGTTAACATCATCAAATATTTTACCTCAAACATATCAAGGTTTGCAGGCATGCCTTTATGAAAGACATTGGAATGATTATCAAACTATAGATGCATGTCCTAATGACCATATTATATATATTATGGACAACATGATCTCTAAAATTGAATGTCCACAATGTATTATTAGTAGATATCGAACTGATCAAGTAAGAAAAATGGTCCCTCGAAGGTTCTTCGACATATTCCCATAATTCCACATTTGCGCCGATTGCTCAGTGTGAAAGCATAACACATCAAGTGGATTACCATGCACATAACAACAATGAAAATGGTGTTCTTCAAATGCCCTCACGATGGTTTTGCATTTAGGGAAATTGAGAAAAATGTATGTGATTTCAAAGATGAACCTTGTAATGTTAGGCCTTCATTGGCAGCTGACGGTGTTAATCCATTCAGAGACCTTAGGTCTATTTACTAAGTGTGGCCTACTTTGTTAATATCAACAATAACATTCTCCTTGATGTCAATAAAGAGGGAGCACATAATGTTGACAATGATTGTTCCAAGTATTTGTTTACATTAATTATTTGAATTTAACATTTTCATTTGTTTCAATTCTTGCATAATATATTTTGTTTATTTATTTAATTATATATATTACATGATATCATTCCTTTAGGTAATTATGGGTAATTGAAAACAATTAGGTAAGTACCAAAGTTAAAGATATGAATGTATATATCGAAACTGTTATCGACAAGATACTAAAGTTATAGATCGGCATCACAATGTACTACATATGTAAACCAATCCGGGAGAAGAAATTAAATCGTGGAATACTTTTATGGAAAATTCATGATGCCCCGACTAACACATTTTTGTGGTATGTATACATTATAATATTTCTCTTAATACTATACAATATTTTAATGTTACCTATGTATGTTTACTTTTAAATAATCTCATCGATAATTGACATTAATCCATTTGTTGCGTGTCTTCAAACAAAGGGGGTAAATTTGCATGTCCGCTTTCTAGGTCCTAAGATGAAGTATCACATTCAAACCTTTAGGAAAGATGGTAAGCTCATGAGTATAGGAACCTTCTTCCTAAGAACCATAGGGTATCGTATTTCATCAAAACATCTTTTCAAGGGGAAAGAAGAGATTGGTTTAAAACCACGAAGAATGACACACGCCACCTATGGAGGTTGAAATATAATAGAAATCATCAAGGTACTCAATTTCATAATGTATCATAGATCGTGTAATGTTTTGAATGTTTATTTTAATCATTGAATTTATTTTACAATATTTGATAATTATTTTTGTGATTTCTTTTATGCCTCATGAAGGCCTAAATCATCATGAAGGTATTAATAATGGGCTTCCATGAGGAATGAAATCTTATCCCTACCAATTCATGAGTTTATGCTTACTTCAAGGAGGAGCTAAAAATATCTCATTTGTTTGATAATGCATGTATATCGAGAAGAATGTGACCAAACATTGCGGTGAATCATATATGGTAGGAGGGACAAAGACAAAATTGTAAAAAATTGTAATCGGCTATCTTCAGGAAGCCAGTCATGTAATGCGAAGTGTGATCTAATAATCAAATAGATCGATGGAGTACTAGACTGAAATAACCTTCCATGGTTTTTAACAAAGCAACAAAGGAATGATGTGTTCAAAGAATTAAATTTCCACCTGGTCAAAACATAAAAAAATATCTTAACTAAGAAAGGCAAATTTGGTAAAACACATGATCGGGTGCATACCTTCACATAAGGTAATAATTTTGGTATACATATTTCTTATATATATTGGCCTTATATACCTTTTTATTTCTTTATTTTGCTTGTTACTTTAACAAACAAATAACGATTCATTTTGTTGTTATAGTGTGTTCTACCACTATCTCTCCTAAATGATCTTTGACAACAATGTAAAACAAGTTATATATGATCTTGGAAAATACATGAGGTAATACGTAGTTTTGATTTATATCAAAATGTTCTTTCAAATTATTGTTAAAATTTAATGACACATGTTTTAATTTGTAATGTAAATGTAATATATTATATTATGTTATGTTGAAAAATGTTATTTTCTTTTGTCATGATCTCATGTAGATGGTTTTCATTGAAATAAATTCATGAAGATGATATAAAGTATTGGAAGAAAGAAATTGGCCTAATGTGTGAAATGAAAAAGTTTATACCTCCTACATTTTTCTATGCACAAGAACACTACCTAATAAACCAAGTTGAGGAGATTGAAATTTTGTGGACCTCACTCACACAAGGTCAATGTAGATGGTGGAGAGAGTCACTTGAATTCATTGAAGGCATTGGTTAGACAAAGAGCACGCCCCGAGGGTTATATGGTGGAGGGATATATGGTATATCAATCCATGGTGTATATTAGTTAGTATCTTCCTAAATTAGCAGCTACAACTTATGCTATGCATGAAGTGGATCGCATTTGGGATGAACTCCATCAAAAAATTCAAAGATCGGGAGCACCTATCGAAGGGTAGAATGAAAAAAATGAGAGGTAATATATTAATAATTGCAAAAATTACATTAATAAATACATAAAGATTCATTTTTGTAGATGATCATACTCATTAATATATTAATACGATTTATTTCTATAAAATTATAAATATTTATAATTACCTTCATATTGTATATTATAACTAATATTTAATATTAGTGAAATTATGTTTTTTGATTCAGTTACTCTAGAGTGGGATGCAATCGCGATTTTACACATTGCAAACAATATTGACTCGGATGAATGTATGGATTGAAAGATGTAAACAACATAATGGAGGTAGGGTATCATGGAAACAATTGTCTGAATTCTTTGCCAGAGAAGCTCGTCAGAATGGAGATGCCAATGTTATGCAGAGGGAAATTGATCTAGCATATGGTTTTAAACATGGACATGTAAGCAATTTCACCCATTTTATTCCGTTATTTACAATCAAATTTGACCAAGCTTGTATTTATTTTAATAATAATAAAAAAAAAAAAAAAAAAAAAAAAATTATTAATTGACAATGCATCTTTTACATATCCGACATATTGCATTGAAACACCACAAGGCTATGTGGTGTAGTGGTCATACCTGCATCAAACAATTGATGAAACAAGGAAAAATTCTAATAGTGGGATAACCGCGATTATTCCGTGTTACTAATGTTTCATTTAGGAGTGACAGACATCCCCGAAAGTTTTAAAATAGATAATATGGGTATTTAAATGATATAAATGAGTGTGACTTTAAATCCTTTCCAAACAAGCTATGTTTGATGTCAAATGTATGTGGGTTACTAACGCATGAACGATGAGTCAAATAAATGTTATCTCACACGGATTTCCAATGATGCCAAAACAACGATGTTTGAAAGAGGACATGATCACTATGTTTTTCCAAGCCAATTTGAATGCAGCTTTTCCTTTATTCAAATGTTCCGTGATGAAAGGGGACTAGTCATTCGTTGTTTAGATATGATCCAAGAGGAAGGCCACTAAATTATACCCATTTGGCTGTGAAAGCTAGCGATGATATTGAAGATCAAGAAGATGATTCCACAGAATATCACCAGAGCTATAATTTCATGGAGGGTCGACAGATGAAAAAAGACGAAGAAGATCAAGGATCTAGTGTGTGAGACACAATATTGTACCCCATGATGATGTATGAAAAATATGCTTTGAAAATGACATTGATGACGCATACGATATCACCAATCCTTTTAACATCGCTTTTTGTGTTCTAGATGGATGATATGCATGCTTCAGTTCACATGAAGCAAAGAATCTTAAGATAGAGAATAAGGATGATTACAAAAAACGTTGAGGTTGGATTAGGTACATGGACTATATAATATTTTTAATTTGTATGTAGCTTATTGTCTTAAACAATTTACTTTTAATGTCATGGGTTAATTATTATTTGAAAGTTTTGTAACATTTTATATGCCCACGTTGTTTAATTATTATTTTGAAACCCCAAAATAGTTGTCAATATAGTAAAGCACGTGGTAGACTAGCATCACTTAGAAACACATAATTTCATGTACCTTCATTAATTTTGTTTTGTAGTTTCTATGCATGAATCTTTAATAGGACGTTGTTTTCGATTATTTTATATTTTATAGATTAGTTTTTGGGGATCAATTAGAGTGATGTGAGGGAGGGGCCATGAGCTACACTCTCATGTGGTTGGCCTAATGTTCAAGAGAGGATGAAATGGTCTGAAACCAAGATGACTTTCATTTACACGAATATGACTATAAGATTTCATCAATATTTGTACCTATTTGAATCTCTTAGAATTGTGATTCGTTATATAGTTGTTGAAAAAAGACAAAAGACTCTGTAAGGTATGCACCGGAATTCTGTCAAGTGGATAGACCATTTACATGCCTTAACGATATGGGGAGGGTTTCTGGACTCAAAATTCGATGACACACACCTACCTTCTTCCATCATCAATTCATCATATGTTCTAGTAGATATGTTTAATGATTCCGTGTTTCATATTTGTATTTGAAATGAAGGTCCATCTAGCTTCTTGCAGCTATCAAATTGATATTTCAAGTTGATAAAACAAATATGAAATGAATGAAATCATCATTTGATATCGCCGCAAGAGAGACAAATGTAAATAATCTTGCTAATAATTTTCTATACTATCGACGTAAAAAGTTCACGATAATTTTATGCCATTAGTATGAAAATTTTGTACAAAAATAAAATGGATCTTGGGACTACACCATGGTCAAGGAATGGTATCGAGAACCAAGAAACCTGAGGAACAAAATTGCATGCTGAGGATTCAGACATTGGCAACATGGACCTCGTGGAATGGGGCCATCGTTGAAATTTTTTCAAACAGTCAGATGCACTAAAATTTGTCATGGATAGACTATTGGCATGCCTTTTAACGATACAAGGGAGGGTTTCTAGACTCAAATTTGAGTGACACACCCACTTTCTTTCCATGATGAATTGATGATGGAAAACCATAAAACCTATTTTTCATATGTTCTATTAGATATGTTAATGATTCCAAGTTTCATATTTGTATTTGACTCAAAGTCCAACTTGTGTGAAAAGTATCAAAATTGAGATTTTAGTTTGATAAACCAAATGGAAATGAATCCAAGCATAATTTGATATCGCCGCAAGAGAGACGAATGACCAATCTTGGCGAATTTAATTTGTGCTTACTCATCTAATTTAAAAAAGTTCGGCCGATAAATTTTACATGCCATTAGTATGTAATTTTGTACAAAAATAATGGATCTTGGGACTACACCATGGTCAAGGAATGAGGAACGAGAATGATGATGAAGGAATAAAAATTGCACGAGGAACAAAAATTGCACGAAGACTATACACGTCCGACAGCAGGGACCTCCGAATGGGGCCAACGTTGAAAGTTTTTCAAACAATTTCTATAAGTTAATCAAATTTTACATGGATAGACTTTTTGCATGACTTAATGATATGGAGGGTTTCTGGACTTAAATTTGACTGACACCCACTTTCTTCCATCATCAATTCATCATGGAAAACATAAACCCTATTTTTCATATGTTCTATTAAATATGTTAATGATTCCAAGTTTCATATTTGTATTTGAGTGGAGGTCCACAGCTTGCAAAGTATCAAATTAATATTTCAAGTTGATAAACCAACATGAAAATGAATCCAAGCATCATTTGATATTGTCACAAGAGAGACAAATGTAATAATCTTAAGCATCAATTTGTTATACCATCGATGAAAAAGTTCATTAATAATTTTATGCCATTAGTATGTAATTTTGTACAATAATAATGTATCTTGAGACTCCACCATGGTCAAGTAATGAGGAACTAGGAACGATGAAGGAGGAACTGAAATTGCACAATGACTATACCACAGCAAATGGAATCTCGCTTAATGGGCTAACATTGAAATTTTTCAAACAGATTCTTTTGTAAGACCGAAATTTGTCATGGATAGATCATTTGCATGCCTTAACGATATGGGAGGGTTTCTCTCGATCCAAATTTCATCGGACACACTCACTTTTCTTCCATCATCAATTCATCATGAAAACCATAAACCCTATTTTTCATATGTTCTAGTAAATATGTTAATGATTCAAAGTTTCATACTTGTATTTGGATCAAGTCCCATATTTATAAAGTATCACATTGAGATGTTCAATGTCCATATTTTTAATCTAGAGTAGTGTTATTTCATATTTTTTCATCCTAGGGCTTGATCAAAAGTAGATATATATATCATACTAGTGTGTCAACAGCACAATTTTTCTCTCTAGGAACTACTTCGACTGTGAAATCATCAAATAGTTCCATGGTGTCCCATATTTCATTTCTTCATTTTTAACCTTTAATGCTTAGGAACATATGCTCATTTTACTTTTAATATAATGAGATAAGATTCCCCAATTGATTTTAATCATTTTATTCCCATATCAATTGATTTTAATCATTGATATTCAACTTGGTATCTCAACGCTGGTTCCCATGAAGTGTGATTACAAGTACCTCTACAAGTTGGGATGGTTGCATAATATAACCATTCAAATATTACCACTTAAACATGTATCCCAATTTTCTGGACAATAACATTCCCGCTAATTTGGTGTACATCTACAACTATCGCCATCCATCGTAATACAAAGATGTCTGAATATGCAGATGGAATGACCTTCAGATTCTTGATAAGACCACACACCTTGTTTTCTCTCTATCCACACCACATACGCTCCAATATGGTGTTGTAGTCTTTAGACCTAATTGGTTCAGGAATTGCAATGAAATTACATTGGTTGAGGCCCTATAATCCAACATACATTTATGAAGAATAATTTCATTTAGTACCAAAGTTATGAATAAAGGTGCATGACTCATGTTTTTCCCTATCTTGATGAATGGATTTCAAAATTCAGGGTTGGTCTTTTGTTGCTTCTAGATTAAGATACTTCTTCACCTTGTCCATTTGTGGGGGAATCTTGATTAGCTTTGGAAGGGGAACTAGAACTGCTATCCTAGCTAAAACATTGACTACATTCACATTTAGTTTCACACTATCTAGTGGTACTCTTGTTAGATGGAAATGAAGTAACTAGACTAGTATTCAAAGGTAGAGGTGGCCTACTCCATGGTTTTCTTTGTGACTCAGAATCATTGGGTTGTAAAATATCCAGTGATTTATTCCTTCTCATGTATTAAATGTATTTATCTTTCCCAAGATTTTTTGGCTTCTTCACCTATAGAGTTCAACATGGTCATCCTCATAAACCTAGTAATGGTAACACTTATTTTGACTAGATGTTTTTGATGTTATATATGTAATCAAGGTCTTCAACCAAATTTAAACTTTTAGGGCCACCAGAGTCTTAAGTTTATAAACCTTAATATAACCTCCCTATCCCATACCATCTATAATCTCAATAACCCATATCCCATTAACAACTAATTAGAACCCTTGTTATCTATAAGGACATATAATCTCTAATACTTACACCTTCTATTACATCTAACTAAAATAACACTGGATTCCTATACCCTTTGATCCATAACCCTATAACCCATCTCATTCCTAACCCATATGAATCCCAACAAAAATAACCACTTCCACGGTACATTATAACCCATAATATAAGACATAACCACTACAAATCCTAATCCCTAAAACTTATAACACCTATAAAACTTATAACACCTATAAAACTTATACTTAGCTTGCACCTCAACAAATTAATGATATAAAGCATGGTAAGGGAATGACACTTCTAACCAACAAAACAAAACCTTGAAAACTTCATAACACCTCGTACCAAAGGAACACAGTTTAGATTATAAAAATATCACAATTGGTTTTCACGAAATCTATAAGTTGTTTAATTCTGATCAATGGAGGATACCAAAAATATTAGGTCACAATCAACAATGTCCCATTTGCAAGTTAATCCCTTTAGTCCACCAATATCAATGGTACGAGTTTAGTCATCACAATGTTGGTTACAAGTCCCATCCCATCCATCATAATAGATTTGTGTGCTTTTTTTTTATGGAACCAAAACTTGGACAATCATTACAAGATTTCAAAGGAAATATTACCAAAGAAACAACTAAGCAAAATTTCTGACACAATGTCTTGTTGAAATGATTTTTATTTTGTTTAATGCTCATTATTAATTACAGACATTGTTTCACCCATAACTAGGATTGTATTTACATCACACTAACATCTAAATTAATATATTATTATGTTTATTATAACATTAAAAGAGAGATTGTCATATTAATTACTACTTTAACATATATATAACAAGCAACTTTGATAACATCCCAAATGAGACAACATATTAAAACACTAGTATGAGCATTTTGGCATCATAAGTAGAGACCCAAAACATGCCTAACATGCCTCATTTTCCATCAAGATCTCCTTTTGGTCACATGGTTCTCCATAACAACTTAAAATAACTAAACAAATAAAACCTTTGATTAAAGTTTTTAACAAATATTAGTGTTTTAAATGTCGATTATTATTTCATGTTAATAACCTAGATTACATAACCCAATAACCTTTAATAATTCTTAACCTACTAACCCACAACCTCTAAACCCATTAATACCTAATGGCCCTTAACCCACTAACTCTTGATCTACTAACCTACTTGAACTCCAAAACCATTAAGCCTAACCTACTAACCTTTAATTTCCTAACGCACTAATCCCTAATCCACTAACCCATTAATAAATAATGCATTAAACCCTAACACACTAACCCCTAACCCACTAAGTACCCATTATGAACTAATGAACTAAACCCTAATGCACTCATTTACTAACCCCTAACCTTTAAGAAAATTACCACTAACTCATTGACACTTACATTCCTACATATCAACACTCTAATACCTAGCCTGAATGGTTGGTAGGTAGGTCTCTCACTCTCCTCACTCAGGTTCAAATCCACAATGATATTTTGGCTTGTTGTGATAAGGTTATAAGGGTAGACGCCCCACAGGAGTGGGACCCCTCTTGCGCATGTGTCTTCGAACTTCTTGACTCTTGTTATGTCATGCGTTTATCGATAGGCATTGGATTGCAAGTTGTTGGCACTAATCTAGGGGTTTTGGTGGAAGCTAGCTATATTTGAACTTGTGTCTCGCCTAGGTAATCCAGGGAAATTACAAATTCCTCTAGTTCTAAAAAAACACTCTAATGTCTAACCCACTAACCATTAACCTAATAACCATAACCACTAACTCCTAATCCCTAACACACTAACATGTGACCCTTTGATTTCCAATCCCCAACACATTATCCAGTAAACCACAACCCACTAATCCTTGATCCCCTAATGCACTAACCCCCTAATACCTAACTCACTAACCCTAAATATAATAACCCACTAACACATAACCCTAACACATTAACCATGGATGGAAATTATCCCACTAAAAAGTAACTGGATGACAACTAAGACACTAAATCCTAACCCACTAAGCACTAACACAATAAATTATGCCTTACTAACCTATTAAATGATTAATTGAGATTTAACCAATACCCCTAACACACCAACCAATTAAATTTATATCCCCTAATGATCCATAAACCACCAAGAGAGCAATCCATAACACCTAAAACCAAACCAATAATGGTCACTTGTCCGTTAACCCCCAATGACAACTAATTGACTAACATCTAACCTACTAACTCCTAATGACAATTAACTGACTAACATCTAACCTAGTAATTGCCTACCCTGTAAACCAATAACCCCTAATGTTTGTTCAAGTTCGTCGCAATTGTCGTGTGACATAAAATGATGTTTCAAAGACTCTATATTCGTCGTAATGTCAATGACATAACGTCACAAGAGTGTCAAAACAGCCGTCGCAAAATGACCCAAATATGCTAGTGTGACATACCTTGTTGAATTTTGGCTTATTCTAGAGAGTGAACTTGTAGAGCGTTCCCTGCATAGAATGTTTGTTGTATGGATATGAAAATTGTACACATATAACTACTGACTGTACTATAACCAATACATTTGTTCTTACTTAATTTGGATATGTTATGAATAAGTTATGTTGTTTTTACCCGAAACACTTGTTTTAGACTGGTTTCAGGACTAGCCACAAACCCTATTTTCCATGGAGTGTAACTCCAAAAATACAATGAACCAGAAGCTTAAATGTTTATCACAACTACTTGGATATGTTTCCTCAACGACCTCCCAATTTCACGGTCTGAATAACTCTAGAAAAAATTTTATTGAGAAAATGGTGAGATGACCTGTAAATAACATACCTTAGAAAGCATCATCAAAATAATTTATCCTCCCTTGAATTTCAGTCTTCTTTACTTCACCTTCCCTCTGAAATTCAATTTAGATATCCTTTGGTTACCTCAGTCACTTGTATATATTCAATATGCTTAAGTGTGTTTAAAAATGAGAGACCCTTGCCTCTTATTTATACTTTCATGTAGCTTCCTCAGGGGGTTACCTTCTAACTATCTTAACTCACTTTCCTTATTTTAAAGCTAACCCACTTCGAACCACTGGTCCACTTAGTAATTTCTCCATCAAATTTATTATTTAAATAATTTCTTTTGTACTAATTTTGACTTATAGTTTACTCATCACTTCAGTTTATTATTTAAATTACCTTCTAACCATCTTAACCCACTTTCCTTATTTTAGGGCTAACCCACTTTTAACCACTTGTCCACTTAGTAATGTATCCATTAACTTTATTATTTAAATAATTTATTTTGTATCCACTTTGACTTATAGTACACTCATCACTTCACTTTATTATTTAAATAATTTCTTCTTTGCAACCACTTTGACTACTTTGACCTTTTGGGGCTTCTAGATGACTCATGAGGGTTCTCCAACTTCACATGGCCATAACTCTCTAACCTTGAGGAGTTATGTGGCATTCCACATACCACTAGAAATGGCATGACATGTACTATCCATCTAAAATAGTCTTGCCTACAAATATATCAAAACGCATACCATTATCCATAAAACAAAATTGGGTCCATTACCCAAACCTTTCTACTACTGAAATTTCTTCAAGGGTTGACATCAATGACAACCAACCCAATTAATCAACAGGCCCTGTCCCCGAAGGAAAATTTGCCTTGTAAATGTGTATTGTACTTTCATAGTAAATATGTATCGTTCATTATAAGGTCACAGATATGACAGTAGAAGTTATGTTGGGGTTTTTTTCCATATAAGGAAACCCTCTTTTATGACGGAGATGTATTGTGGCTATGCATTCCTATTCTTTCACACATGAAACCAATACCACAACATATAAGTGATTACGAAAATAAAATCAATGGTGAAGAAAACACAAAAACGTGATCTCTTAGTATAACAAAAATAACTTGATGGAAAAAATGGATTTGAAACAAAGTACTTAATCATAAGAAATAAATGGCAACATGTTGAATTTTTTGGGACAACGAATTCAATGGTGGAGACATCACTAAACTAAAATATCGTGAGCACCCATAAGAGAAAAGTGAAAATTAGGGTTAAATTATTTATAGGGCTTGGAATGAAATTTGAAAATCATTTGTGCATTTTTGGTTTCATGGATCTATTGGTGCCCTATATTTTTCAGAGCTTAGTGTGGCCAACTTGACTGTTAGAATTCAATTTAGTGATCACCAGGTAAGAGGGTATTGACCTCCTCTTTAGTTTTGTCCATTCATTTTCCTAGATTTAGGCTTGTATGACGCTTATAAAATACCATTAGGGTTTATGTAAGGTCATATAGGGTTAGAGGAAACAACAATGCAAGTGCACAACTATTCCATCATTAGTTTCCTGTGTCACTCAAGGGGTCAACTAGCTAACTACATAAAGTTACCGTGCAAATGGTGACATGACATGCAACTATTCAAGTTATAGGTGTACATTGTGTAGTGTGAAGGTAAATACCCCCATGCAAGGACACTATGCAAATTTTGGATGGAGAATTATGCAATGTGAACACCTATGAGGGAAAATTATGCATAGATGGCACAATAATAAACTATTATATGTGTAGTATTGATGGTGGTTTTCCCTTTGATTTTTATTGGTAAATGAGCCTATTCACTAGAGGGAGACTGATTTTAAGGATCTATGGAATGATGTGGTTGGGAAACCAGAAGTGGGGAGGCATCTTACATGGTATGGGTTATTGAAGCTAGTTCAAAACCCATTTATGTGTTCTAATGAGGTGTTATTAAGATGGATCACTAGTTTTTGGGATCTTGATGAGGATTGTTTTGAGATTTAGAGAAAATATCTAGAGTTGGAACTACTGGACTTATATTTCATGATTGGTTTTCCCTTCCATGACGAGATGGGAGATAGTTGGCCCCAACTAGGAAGGGGTAGGATCCTGGAGGAATTGATCAAGGCTCACTGTGAGTGAGGGATGAGAAAGGTTGATGGTGCCATCCATATTTGTGTGATATAGTCTAAGGAGATGTGATATATGGTGACCATTGTAGTGAAAATATTGGATCTTATGGCCCACATGTTGTCTTGGGTGGCCATATGTTGATGGGGTTGATATTTCTAGAGGGAACATATTTTGGATGGGTCCAAATGTTACTAATTATTCTAAGGAGGAAGTTGGTGATTTGTTGGTGACAAAGTGGGGTTAAACTTGGCTTAGGTATACTTTTTTATTCTTTGTGAGAATCACAATGCTTATATCACACCATTTAGTTTGATCGGGAAGGACCTAGGAGCTAGGATGTAGTGATAGGGAGATTTGATGAGTCATGGAGGTGGTGACATTGTGGCTAACATATTCACCATATATTTACTTGTTTATTTGGAGCATCTACTTATCCACATTGAGGAGTACCCTTGTGAGGGTATGGATTGTACATATCACCATGATAATATTGATTGCTATTTTATATTTAGGCATTGGAGATATAATTATATAATTAACATTAATTAACATAATAACATTGTTGTATAATTGTATAGTTGTATAACTAACATTAATTACATTGTTGTATAATGTTGTATTATATAACATAAATTATATATTATATATCATATATATATCAAAAATTAAAAAAAAAAACCCAATCCATTGTTAACTCTCGCGCCTGTGGCCTCACCTCATGATCACCGACACATTTTGATCGCTTCATCATATAACGTCACTCCAATATTCATTTATCGAACGAACTTTGTGTTGATACCCTATCTCACCTCACCACATTATATCCAGACCATAGTCGAATCTATGACATTGGAGACAAAGGAGAGCCAAAGATGCTACATTGGAGATAGAGGTGCCCTAGCTCAAGCAATGCCACCAAAATCATTGGTAAGTGAGTAAAATATATTGGTGGTAGAGACCAATATTCCTGTAGAATCCCATTGGTTGCAAGCCCTAAATTTTCAATACCTAACACTTTGTACATGAATGCTTGGTTTTTTCAACACCTATGTTACATTTGTTTAGGAAACAAATGATATAGGAAGTAAAATCCCAACCAAGCGAACTAGCGATCAAGCCTAAGGAAATGTACCCATTAGATCACTGCGAACTAGCTCCAGAACGTTGATAGCTCTCAATTTTTTTCCCTTGTTAATGGTAATTTTTTGTATCTTTATTTCTCTGATTTTGTTTGTAACATTGTTTGAGGATTTTGAGGACTCCTTAGTGCCCCAATTTGTAGCAAGGTAATGTTCTTTGGATTTCTTTAAATCACACATGTGTATAAAATCATCTTTCTCCCTAGTCAACACAATAGAAAAAACATGAAGGGATTCCATCTTCCAAGCAGTTCTAAAAGAATTCTTGGTGGCATGGAATGTGGAAATGAAAATAGAGTAATTGGGTCCAAGTTTGGCAAGAATGGACAGATCAAATTATTCATGTTCCTTGTAAATCCTACACAAATTCAACTGTAGCCTCAAGATTTTAACTTGGTGAGAAATTATTGGATGGTTTCAAAACTTCCTAGGCTCAATATGTTGATCCCCTTCTCCAAGTGGTGTCCTCTTAACACATCATGCTTCCCAAACAATCCTTCCAAAGTTGTCCAGATTTGATTGGGTGAACTACTAAATTTAATGTGGAAAATAAGATCAAGAGAGATGGAGAAAGATAATAAACCATAAGCTTCATCACATTTGTTAAACCACTTCATATTTTCATAATCTAACATAGGTTCAAATTTAATCCCCATCGTGATTCTAAATAGGCCTCTACTCCTAACAAAAATAACATATTTGATTTCCACTCATGGTAATTAAATGGTGTAATAAGGGGAAATTGACTTCAATCCATTACTATAGGTTTCTTGCTACTACGGACTATATTTTTGTAGTTGAGGGAAGGAAGCTTCGGAACAATGATCCTACTATGGAACTATGATTTCTATAGTAGAAATCTAGTTGCTTTAAGGCCATTAAATAAACTATTGGATAGATCCTTGTGTAGCTTGATAGAAGAGTGTTTACAACATCATGAAGTGACTATAGAATAGAGAATATATAAGTGTAATAGAAGGATTCCTTCAAATTTGTGAAAGATACTACAAAATAGAGACTTCAATAACATAAATAAGGAGTGTTTTCACCACTACAAAGCAATTGTGTAATAGTGACTTGTTTAGCATAATAGAAGTGGGATCCCACACCAAGAAAATGTCTCCTAATCATGCATGCAATTTTTTACTACACCATGAATAATTTACCTAGGTAAGTAGGTGATATTTTTAGTGATATCCACATAATGTGAACCAACAAATTGAGCCACGACAAAGCCCCCACAGAACTATATTTGTTGTAAAACTAGACTATTGCAAAAGAGTATTTTTATGCTCATTAATTGACTTATCTACAAAAAAATATTGGTCTAAGTAGTACAAATACAAGTGTTTGATAGAGAGTTTATATAAACAAAGGCATCTCACGAATCTCTCATTAAATCAAGGAAGCAAAATAAAAAGGTAAAAAATCCTCTTTCCATCATATAAAACTTTAATACATATCATTACTTACTCTTCCATAGTTTTTCCATCCAGTAAATCAAGGTTTATTTCCCCATTTTATTGGTTACAAAAATTTCTTATCAACGTTGTTTTTGCATACACTAGTGGGGTGTTTTCATTTATACCTACTTAATCTATTTCCACATCCATCCTCTCATTCCTTAACTTTACTATACTATTCCTATTGTTTATCTTACTTTCCCTAATTTTATCAACTAAAGAGATGACCTTCCTCTATTTAGAGACCATTTCCGTTGTGGTTTCATTATCATCTACTACATTTCCTAAATTTTGGGAATGGGATGCATCCCACAATACCCCTACATACTCATTCAATAAATAAGGAAAATATCTTACCCCAAATAAACCAATGAATGAAGTGTAAGAGGGATTGATTTAGTACCATAGCATGTATCCAGTGCTAGGAGATCCTTAATCACCTTTTAGGCACCACAATGTGGGATAGAAAATCCATATATCCATCAGTCATCCTTTCCATAAGCATATTAATCGTTTCCAACAACTTCCACACGTTTTACAATCATAGATGCACACAAATTAGGATGCTTTCTGTTACGGACCTAACCCCGCATGTAGGTAGAACAATATATTCGGATGTAATAAAGGTCAATGTTAATAAGGCCTTGCAATAAAGTAGAATAAATTGAACGCAAGAAGACCTAATAGAAGCTTCCACTTCTAGAAGGATATTCGTCTAGATGGTTCTTTTAATAAACATATTTAGTATAAATATGAGTCGAGGGTATGAGAACCCTAGCTTGGATATTATTGTAATAGAGCTATGCTCGACTGGAGGTTGCCCCCTCGAAGAGGCCCATGAACATTGCTCTCTGATTCAAAGTGTTCTTTCTGGTGTTATTTTGATATCATTTCTATGTTAATGTGGTGTTATACTGGTGTTATATTGTTATGCAGGCAAAAATATGATGCAATATGCTTCTAGTAAGTGTCAAGTGTTTAACGAACTTAAGCCATGGAACCCCAGGCCCACCAAGGCATCCAAACCTAAAATATTATGCATAGCTCTTCTTATATGGGAGGTGTTAGTACACAAGACATGGCTCTTCTTATATGGGAGGTGTTAGAAAACAAGACATGGATCCTATAAGGATTCCCGAGACAGATCTCATTAGACATTTAATCATTAGTCCACATCATATCCAACTATCATAGACTCGCACCTTTATGGACTTGATGCATCCTACCATGGAGAAACATGAGAGTGGATGTGGTTGTATTAATTTGGTCACTTGCTGTTCTCTCAATTTTATTTTCTCTAATCCCCTTGTACGTACATGATTATTCCATGTGTCATTATACTAAGATTTTGAGATCTTGGACTCTTTCTCATAACAACTCATTGTATCCTTAATTTCTCTTGGTTTCCCTATTCCTCATGCACGCAAAAATCTGATGCAATATGCTTCTAGCAAGTGTCAAGTGTCTAACGAACTTAATCCATGGAACCCCATGCCCACCAAGGCATCCAAACCTAAAATATTATGCATTAGGCTTAAGTCTAGGTACCATGTTTCTAAGAAAGTTCTTGCATTGGAGATATTTTAAATGACAAATTTGCTCAATTCCTATGGATCTGAAGTATTATTAGAGCCTAGTGAAATCTTGTTTGAGTCCAATTCTCCAAAATACTTGGAATTTTTTTGATAAGGGTGTCTTCTAACTTAGATTTTCAAATGTGTAGTGGTCCCATGTGGCACACTCTAGAGCCACCACTAGTCCTTCCAAGTTCATTCATGTTGATGTTGCATTTCCATGTGGTGGAATTTAATTGGACCTTGTGTTTAATGAGCCAACCATATTTAAGGATTCCTGAGACATATCTCGTTAGAAATTTAATCATTAGTCAACATCATATACAAATATCATAGAATCGTACCTTTGTGGACTTGATGCATCCTACGATGGAGAAACATGAGAGTGGATGTGGTTGTATTCCTCATGCAGGAAAAAATCTGATGCAATATGCTTCTAGCAAGTGTCAAGTGTTTAACGAACTTAAGCCATGGAACCCCAGGCCCACCAAGGCATCCAAAACTAAAATATTATGCATTAGGCTTAAGTCTAGGTACCAAGTTTCTAAGAAAGTTCTAGCATTGGAAATATTTGAAATGACAAATCTTCTCAATTCCTATGCATCTGATATAAATTTTTTATTTAGAACTGTGAATATGATGATGGACTACTAACTAACAACACGTGCACATGCAACTGAAGGTACAACCAAACAGGTACCTGTCATATATTTCTTCATCGAGTGAGGAAAGATTAGGACAAATAGAGGCCGGAAATGTGACTGTATCTAGTAGATATGATAAGAAAACAAGGACCAGAGGTGAAAAATTCAGAATAAAATTTTGTAGAGGCATGAAATTTTTTCTTGTTGGAGGATCATACTCTTATGATGATGAGAGCATATGAGACATAAATGTTCTACTCAAGTATAAGCATCTGGTGAAGCAATGGGTACCTAAGGAACTACCTCCTATAGATGTTGACTTCGTTGTCAACAATAGGACATATTGCATTGCACCATCCTCCCTGCATGGCTTGGGGCTATTTTCAATGGATGGAATAATTGTAAAATACAATATAGTAGCTGAATTGATGGACTATGTCAGACCGTGTTACAATTATAATGATTGGATGAAGCTGGTCCGGTACATGCAAAGTATGTGGAGATATGCACTCGCCGCAAATTATATACAACTAATAAACAAGGATAAAAATAAGGGAGCGACTATCTATATTGATGGAAGGCCTAAAGCTTCCGACAATATTGCAGGGTTTATAAACAACACATGACCCAGGACAACAAACAAACAACCGTATTGCATATTTGAGGGACGTGAAGAGAATCAAGTAGTCATGTGCGCAATAAAAAAGATAGCTCCTGGGGAAGAGTTATTAGTGGATTACCATTTGAATCGAATAGACACATTGACTAATAGTGTGCAGGTTCTTATGCAACACCTCTTTAAGAAACCCCTACTTATTGCATTATGTTTTTTTATTATCTTTAACATTGTTGTAAATATTATCGTTAACATTTTTTTTTGTTATCATTAAATTTTTTTTAAATATTTGGGGGTTCTAATTATATTATAATGTGGCAGGATGATCGTGGAAAAGGGCCAGCCATAGAACATGTAAATGATTATCAATTTCCACTTTCATTTTACGTTGTTTTTATTATTTGTTTATATAATTTTATTGAAATAACATTGTTTTTGCTGAAATTATATGTAGTCAGCAGGCCATGTGGATCATGATTCCGCCGATGATGAGGGGTTTTATTCTTGCATTGATCCGATGCTCTCATTAAAAAAGAAATATCATTAAAGCTAACAAGGAACTATTTATCTTGTTAGATCATCCAGAACAAACTCTGGACGTCAAAGAAAGGATTAAGCTCCTTATGTCACAACTTAACACATATAAGGTAATAACCATAATTTTTTTTTTTTTT
>SNQJ01S0002227.1:57329-75015 GCA_010110895.2 Picea sitchensis
AAAGTACGAGATGCGACAGTTTGTTTGAAGAACAAAAGATTTTTGTTGGCATCATTTTTCAGTCTTGTATAATTTATTTTCAAGATTGATGGTTTTCTTGGCTTGTGACAAGATGTCGCAGGAAAGTTTTGTATCCATTGGAGAGTTGATTTTGTTGACGCCAAAGAGTTCTAAAGAGGGACTTGATTCTCAGTGGGAAGGTTGGCAGTCTTCCAAGCACAGAGAGAGCAGTGGGTCAACATCAGCCAGAGAGCAGTGGTTGAAGGACATAGCCAGTTGTAGTGCATGGCATGTCAAATTATTCAGGTGATTGTTGAAAGGATTTTGATATAACTTGAAAGCAGATGATCATAAGCTTTTGTGGGTCCAAAAGCCTTGCAGTGGGAAGGTGTGATCAAAATCTGGATTAGGGGATCAAATTTTGCTCAATTTTCAAAGTGATCAGAATGCGACGAAAACTATGCCATTGCGTCCGTCTCGTCTTCCTGATTCTGGTGGTATATTTACTTTCTCAAACGGAGTCTGTATGGAGAAGATATCGCGATCTGTTCGCCAAGCCAAACATGCAAAAATTTTAATGCTGACTGTACCAGTCCGTACAGTCCGTACAATCCATACAGGACACGTGGCAGGTACGTACAGGACACGTGTCAGGTCTGTACAGGGCACGTGGAGGCTCCAAGTGATGACACGTGTCAGGCAGATTTGGATTTTTGGGCGTACGGTTGGACCAATTCGGAGGTGACACGTGTCACCACTGGAAGGGTGACACGTGGCTCGGATGACGTCAGCATTTGACGTGGAAACCGTACGATGACGTGGCTCGAATGACATGGCACCTACTGACGTGGTGGTTTGTGATTGGCTGACAGTTGGGCGAGTTATATTGCGACACGTGGCATTATTTTGGTGAATGGTGAGGTTGCACGTGGCCCAATCATGGGCTGCCACGTGGCACCCGTTTATTGGCTATTGGTCTATTGTTTGGTTTATTAAAAATTTTGTGGGTCCGTGGGGTTCGACCCCCGGACCTCTACCCACCATTGAAAGCTTTAACAAAGGCCAGCCTGCCAATGCGCCACGCTTTGGGTTTTAATAATCATATGGTAAAATATGTATTTGAACTTGTTCAAAGGTTAATATGGTGGGGGTTCGGGCCGGGGCTAAGCCCCAGCCCACGGTCATTTGGCTTTAATATGCCCATACCATATATAACGGAGCGCGCGCATTGCAACGAAGTTTGAACCCTGACCCATGGCCATGGTATATATGTGTGTGGGTTATGTTTTGTTTAAAATCCACGGTTATATTGTTAACCATGTGACCTCGACCAGGAACGCGCGGGGCCCGGTTTCAAACGGTTTTTAAAACGATTAACAATTAGCCCCTTTTTACATTTGTGCACGGTCATATGACAGCATATGCCCGAGAGCTAGGCAGTTAAGGGCTGGAGGTTCCCTAACCGTCCTGCAGTTTGGACCGGTTTTTGGTTATGCGCGGGGCTAGGTTTTAACGCGCATTTTGGAGCGTGTTCTTGGTTCATGCACACAGAGGTGCGTTTTGTAGAGCCAATTTCAGAAAGCTTGAAGGAGGAAAATGGAGTAGGCCTAACTTCTTCATCATTTGGCCGATTGAGGTGTCGTAAAAGCCCAGCTAGGAGTTTTTGGACATGCTGAATCCATTGGCACAGTTTTCACAGCCATTTGAAGACTTCCTCTTCAAATTTTTGTCCATTGAAGTTTCAGCAAGCTCCAGGGAGCTTGAAGCCCTCATTGATTGAGGACATGTTTTGGTGAGCCTATGTTTGTTTTCTGTGAATGAATAATCATTTTTGGTTAATTTTTATGCTCTGAACACATTGGGATAGGTTTCAGAGGCTTTTGAGGACTTTTACAGGTGTTTTTTCCAAAGAGAATCTCAGTGAAGCTTATGGCCACATGTAGAAGAGGTCATGCCCGGATGAGCCATGATCCGTTTTCAGAGTTTTATTAGTCATTTTTGGGGTTTTTATGTGTTATGATCCCAATGGTACAGTCTTTCTTTCCATTGGAGTTGAGCAGCAGCTTGTAAAAGAACTTTTGACAAATTAATCCCAGGGAGCCAAGTCCATTGATGGAGGCTCAAGGAGATGTAGCTCGTAGAGGGGTGAACTCCTTTATCATGTTGTTCTTGTTGTGAGTTTGATGGGTTATTTGCTGCAAGTTATGTTGATGTGTATTTATTGAAAGTACATATTTAACCATTTAAAAGAACATATCCTCACACATAAGCATTTACAAGAAGATACATAAATTTGGCATATAAACTATTTTGCATATTTTAACACATGAAGCAAGGTCCTGTAAAGTTTATTTTAATGAAGTAGAGGGTGCTTATATAGCATAACAAGTCAGACTTCTATTTTCAGATCAAGGCTCTAGTACCCATCCCTAATGCATAAAACCTTCTAATGGCATCCAAAAACCACTCTAATTATAATTATATATTATATAGGGCATGTTTTGTGGTTTGTGGCATTGTCCATGGCCCTTTTAGGTCCTCGAAAGATTCATTTAGAGCCTAAGGGATTTATTGTCCTCTCATGCACATTATAAAGGAATTGAGACCTATCCCCATTATCCAAGGAATTATAGGACAAACCATGTTCCACTTGGAGGATATGGTAATATTAATATTGCAGCCTAAAATATTAATACTAGAGGCGGGAAATAGGAACCTATATGGGCTAAATCATAGTGAATGATAGTGTTTTTGATGCCATATTAACATAACAGATTATTCTTGAATAAGTGAAACTAGGTTTTTCCTTCATATTCATAACTATATGAAGTTGTTGATTAGAGAATATTTTGTAACCAGAATGAAGATGTCTAATATTGATGTAAGTGCTTATATTTGATCATTCATTGGTATTAGCGTCAAGACTTAATGGTGTCCACCCTTTGGAGGTTTTGACATGTATAAATGTTATGCATTATTGATTCACATGTTCAATGGCCTATTGATTGATGGGTTGTTTACCTAGAAGGTTAAGAGGTTGATAGATTGATGATCCTTACCTTTATTTAGTGTATATGGGTTTAAATGTATTAACCTTGTTCCTAAGGATTGTCATATTTAAAAGTGAAGACACATTTCATCCAAGGTGTTGTAGATGTCTGGTAAGAGGACTTTGTCTTAGGGATACTATGAATGAGTTTGATTGATGTTAAACCAATAATCTTTGGTGGTATATTTGTATTGTTAACAAGACTTAGTTGTAACCACCCTTGAGTGTCATGTATGCATTGAATAAGTAGATCTCTTATTTATGCAGACTGAAGTTATTATTCATGAATAGGATTGTATATGTCCATTAAATTGAATGCATGTCTATTGATATGAATCCATGGATGTGTTTAATTGTTGAACATGAAATTGTACTTGTTATGCTTTGGATAATACCATTTTTAACTAGTTGTCTTCATCTTGAAGGTTATGCTATGTTGTTTACTTTGAATGATAGTTTTGAGTGGGTTGTATGCAACTCTTCATAATGAGCAGGTATGAAATGATCATATAGAAAGTGTGTAATAGTGTTATGTATGACATGGTATAATACATATTTTCTCTTGTTGTTAGCTACCATATGAAAGAGAGAAACATATTTTAATTATTCCTTTGAAACTTATCATGTGAATGATTGTGAAATTTCATATAATAGACTAGTATTAAGTCTATTATGGTAATAATTTTTTTTTTACACAAGAAATGGGTTTATACATTAAAACCACTGGTATAACCACTGTAGACAAAACTTACATAATTCATCCATGCGATCAGTGTGGGAGCTTCGATATTACAAAAGGGGTTGCCATGATATAAAGTCCTAGAATTCCCATAACATCCGAGAGCCCAAAATATAGCTAAACACAAAATAAGAACCAACTTACAACACAATGGTCTGAGTTGCATAAGGGCCTATACTCCAACTTACAAAGAAGAGAACCAGAGATCCAAAAAGAACTAATTCCAGGAAAGAGGAATTTAGGATTAAACATTCCGACCCGGGATGGCGGAGCTTACGCTCGTGGTCTGCTTCCCCCCTACATCTGTCTGACAGCTCTGTCTTACACCTTGAATTTCCATCTTTTCAATTCTTGGTTCCAGATCATCAATTTTTTTGTTAGGTTGTTGATTTGTGTAGGTGAGAGATTCTACCTCTTCCTCCCTTAGCTGGATTAAATCTTCCTCCATCATTTTGAACCTCCGACCTCATTCTTTGTCAATATGGAGTAGGAATCCTCTATGTGCGCTAAGCGTGCATTTCAACCTACGAATTTTGAGTTCTAGGGAGGGAGAGGGATTAGGGGGGGTGGATGAGTTGGAACTGGACTCCATTGCGAGAGCGGTGGACAAAGACCAGGAGGGAGGCCTGACCGAGGAAAACGAGTAGAGACTAACTGGGGCTAAGACTGGGAGCTCAAGCCAGACGAGAAACCAGACAGAATTGTGAAGGCAATATGAGAAGGAGCAGTTCGCCACCTTCTTGAATTTAATGGTATCTCGTTCGTGCGCCACCATGGGAGGATGGGGGGCTCACACGAGTGCCATGTAGGAGGGATAAGAGATCTGTGCAGAGGTGCAGGAGGGACATGAGGTGAAGGATAGGGAGGGGGAGGGGAGGGGACGTGAACAATGTATATAAGTACTATCACATGGGAGAAGGGATAGACAAGGGAGGGGGAGGAGGGCTGCCACGAGTATGACGTTGGGAGGGAACGAAGGCCACTTTCCCCGGGAGGCCCAGCTGAGCACTTACTGGGTGTCGCTAAGGGAGAGGGACAAAAACCAAAGTTCTATTTAGGGAGAGTTTACCCTTGCTCAAGTGGGTGGCTGATTTGGAATCTTGGTCAGCTTCGACGTTGAGATGACGAAGCACATGAAAGAAGTCAATTTTTTGGAAGGAGCGGGAGAGCCGCATGATTTTCTTGAGAATGTGGCACAGATTCATTTGAGTAGGCAAGGTGTTGGTGACCATATCTTGGATTAAAATCTGAGAGTCACCTATCACTGTCATTTCTTTGATTTCTATCTTTTGGGCTTGGATAATTCCTTGCCAAAGGCTTAGAGATTCTGCTATATTTTTGGATTCGACTCCAAGTCCCCAAGAGTAGTCTAATTCCCATAGTTCACCAGATTTCATGATCCTTAGTGAGAAGAGCGGGGGCTTTAAGGTCTGGAGTGAATTTATGGATCCAATCTTTATCAAGGGAGTTGAGAGAAAGGGAGTTGGTGCAAGGCCAAAGGTAGGAGACGCAGTCTCCTAGTAGGGCTTTGGATTTGGTAGAAATGATGCCGAGCGAAGCGGTCAGATTTATGAAGATTCTAGAGTTTCTTTCGAGCCAAATTTTCCAAAGGATGAATTTAGGGAGGGACATCTAGCAACACTTGATTTGAGGGTTGGACTTGAGAGGGAAAGGACAGAGGGTGGCCCAGGTTTTTAGATGAGTGGGTATGTCAGGAGGGATTTGGTCAGAAGGGATCCCTCCTTGCAGGGCATGCTGCCATACTTATTTTGCAAAGGGGAAATTGAGGAGTAGATGGTCAACAAATTCTTCATGGATTTGACAAAGAGGGCATCAGATTCTAGGTTTAGTGGCTCAGATAAGTCTTAGGACTTCGACTTCATTAATTGTTTGTTAAATTATTAGTAATGGAGAACATATCAATTAAAAAATTATTATGGTAATATTAATATTAAAATGGTAATATTAATAATAATATCAAAATTGCAGCCTAATTATTTATTTATTTTTTAAATAAATATTGGTCGTTGCAATTGCACTGCAAACCTTAATTGTTGCAACAATTTTGTTGTATAAACAACAACAATTTTTCGTCGCCTGTGCGATGACAAATTCAACTGTTGCGACAATTGTGCTATATAAAAATGAAAAGTTGTCGTCTCCTGTTCGATGACAACTTCAATTGTTGCGATAGTTGTGCTATATAAAAATGAAAAGTTGTCGTCGAACGTGCAATGACAACTTTAATTGATGCAATGGTTCTGTTATATAAACAATGAAAAGTTGTCATCACACATGTGTCGACAACTTCAATTGATGCGATAGTTTTTCTATGTAAACAACGAAACGTTGTCATCGCCAGTGCGACGACCGATTAAATTATCGCGACAATTTTTCTATATAAACCACGAAAGTTGTTGTCACAATGGGCTTCACAATTGAGATGAAATGTTAGTTTCACATAGTTTGCCTATATTTTCATATCGACGATGATATTTTTTTTTTTTTGCAATTGCCTATGATGTCACTCTTGCGACGTTTGTTCAAGTCCGTCGCAATTGCCACGTGACATAAAACAACGTTTCAAAGACTCCAGATTTGTCGTAATGTCAACGACATAATGTCGCAAGAGCATCAAAACAACCATCGCAAAATGACCCAAATATGTTAGTGATGCAGCCCCGAAAGGTTCTCCCTCATGTTTCTTTATACAAAATTGTCATGATTTCTTGGGCAGTTTCCCTCTTTCCAAGAACTAAGTAAAAATCATTTTAACTTACATTTGTGAAGAGAAAATCATGTTTCCAAAAATGTATTTGTGTCTTGTCTTTCATTTGACTTAAAAAATAAAATACACAAGTATCACACCCTTATGGTATCACTTAATAAATCGTACGCGACTTCCATATTTTAACTAATTATTTGTCAGTGACTCAATATAAATCATGCTCTCTTGAAAATATCCTTATGTTGTTGAGAAACTCTTAGACACCACATAGCTCCAACAACTGGTATTCCCATTGACTAAAACATTTGTAGTGTTGGACATAATTGATCATCTTAACTTCAACTGATGAGAAATTCTCCAACTCCTAATAAAATAAACAAAAATACACAATTTGTTTCTTGAAACCTGCAATTAGACAAGTTAGCATCGTAACACATAAATCGTGCATCCATGTTCTTTTCTAGATAAAAATCATTTATTTATTAAAAAAATTGAACCCAAATATTCATGTTATTTAGGAAAGGTAAATGAGGTGGAAGTGGTGGATAATGGGTAAGAAATGGTCAAGTTTTCTCAATTATGAAGGATAATGAAGCAATTGAAAGAGAATGAAATATGACAATTACCATGCTCATCATACTCCCTAGATTAGCCTTTTTCATGTCCCTTGTGAACCTAATATGAATCCACATATACAACTTGAATATGTTGTGTGGAACAGGTCTCCCTAACATTGTATTAGTACCTTCTGCATGGAATCCTCCCAAAATTTCTATCATCTACCATATTCTTCTTTCCTTCTATTTATTGACAACATCATTGTCTCTATAATATCGTATTGGGTGCAATGTCATGGGATATTTAAATCAAAATCATATCAACTGAAGGACAAATTCTTTGTCAGAATTCACATAAAACCTTATGTGGTACAAGGATGCATGAAGGTTTGGTAAACACTATGGCTCTTTCATATTCATTGTATCACTCAATATATTCCACCTCCCTCTACAAGTTGCAATCAATGGGTTTTTTAAATTGTTGTAGAAGATAATGAATTCACTTACTGCTTCATTTTGTACTTTGGTCATCATTTCTTTGATTCTTGGCTCTTCCATTCCTCTGTTATGAACTTTTAAATTATTAGTTATGTGCGCTACCACTATCCTAATCCACAATGGAAGATTGGATTCATCTCCTTTGTACAACTCCTTCTCATGGTCCCTTTTTCAATTCATTCTCCAAAATAGATCAAAATACTCTTAAATTCACATCCTCTATGAAATGATTTGGGTTCCACATGGTATTATCAGACATCAAATAATTATGAAGATAAAATTCACAAAGTAAATTTATTCTCTCTCGTGGATGGGAGAAATACATATTACAAAATTTCCTTCCAATAATTTTTAAATCCACAGGCCTATTGGAGATAATTCTTTCTATGTGAAACCTTAACCATTACTCTTTCAAATACAATTCATAAACTGGTGAAGGTGACCTGCATGTCAATATCTTTGATACTAACTCACCAATTTTTTTATTCGTTGTTTTAAGTTTTCAATTTGTTCATATTTTTCATTGATAACTTTTTGTTTCTCTGTTATTTATCTTTCAGTTGATCACGACTCTTTTCTACTATTTCCAACTTTATGTGATCAGTGTCCAAATGATTTTTGGGTATGTGTTATATTCTTTGCATGACTATACGATTTGTTTTGACATTTTTTCCATCCAATTTTTAGTCGTTTTTCCGCACATGGTTTTCACCGATGGTTTTCTAAAACCAATTAAGGAATTATGGTTGTTGAGTAATCCAATTCAATAGAGTAGGGTTTTTCGATGCCTCAAGATCAAATATATTATTTTAAATAGTGAAGATATGATGAATATAATATTATAGGTTCGACTCTAATCATGTTGTTTGTTTTCCCGATTTGGGTTTCTAGGGTAAAATCTTTGTGTAATGTGTGTGTGTGCCATTGTATATTTTATGTTTTTATTAAGAATCTATTTGTAGTATTTTATTGTATAAGGTTGAAATATACATTTGGTATCGGAGAAATTATTGGCTTCAGTGGGATTTCTTTGTGGTCAATGGTTTTGGCTTGGGCTTGTGGTAAACCTTTTTATAGTGGGAGATTTGTGGTGAAAAGAAATGGCGAGCAGTTTGAAAATAGAGATTGAGAAATTTAAGGGGATTTTTTTTAGATATGGAAGTGCAAGATGGAATATCTATTGGTGGAAAAATATCAGTGGATCATTGTGGAGCTAGGTACAGAACCTACATGATCGTCAATAGAAGACTGGGAAAAGTTTCATCGGAAGGATAAAAGAACAATCCAATTGTGTCTCTCTAATTCAGTATTACTGAATGTATTAGGGGAAGCTACAACTAAAGAAATATGGAGTAAGATAGGGGCTTTATATAATTCAAATTCCATGTAAATAAACTATTCCTATGGAATAATCTCGATAACTTGATGATGAAAGATGGAGACTCGGTGATAGATCATATGAATGCCTTCAATAATGTGGTAAGCCAACTATTATATGTTGATATTAAGATTTATGATGAAGATAAGTGTATCAATTTATTATTCTCTTTACCAGAATCATGGTATAGTATGGTTGTGGGTATAGGTATTAATACAACTAATTTAAGTTTTGATGATGTGGTCGCATCCTTGTTGTTAGAGGATATGAGGCATAAGAACATGGAAGGAGATAGCACATATGCATTATTTTCAAGATGACGCTCCCAGGAAAGAAATATATCTAAGTCCTTGAGTGGGAGATCCAAATATAAGGTTATATATAAATCTCTCAAAAAGTTTGTAAAGCTATGCTAGAGATGTGGAAAATAAGGGCACTACAAGAAGCATTGTATATCCAAAAGTGTTGAGAGAGGGAAGGGATTTGAAGATGCTCCTTCTACAGAAGAAAAAACCTGTGTGGAAGAATGAGCATATGTGTAAATGGATTATTCAAGCACACATGTATATCATGAGGCATGGTTAGTTGACTCAAGTGCTTCCTTTCATATGAATCCTCATAGGGAGTGGTTTTGTGAATATGAAAGTTATGATGGAGGTGATGTTTTTCCAGGTGATGAATCGACAACCAAACTCATAGAATGAGGAAAATTCAAGTGAAATCTCATGGATGGAAGGATTATAAAACTTCTTGGTTTTTTGTACATCCCAAGATTGGCCATAAATTTTATTTATGTAAGCAAACTGGATGATGTAGGGATAAAAACAATGTTTGAGAAAGAAACCTATAAGATGGTTCAAGGGGAAATGGTGTTGCTAAAGTGAGTTCGGATTGGAAATATGTATAAGTTGTAGGGAAGCACGATTAGTGATGGGTGCAATATTTCCATTCTTCCATATATTGGAGTTGAATAATATTAAACTCCTACAATCTCTAGAGAAAAGACTGTGTTATTGCATCAAAGACTAGGGCATATCAAAGAGAAGGGACTTCAACTACTGTTGTAACCTAGGTATGCACCCCTGCCCCTCCTCTCTCATTTCCCTATGCCTTCATCAAAAGTCAGTTTCCCATTACTAAGTGACTTGGTTTTTATCATTTCTTTCTTGATTGAGTCTTCGCGCATTTTGTTTCTATTTTTCTTGAAGGATAATTACATGTCATGATTTGGTTCATAATGCTTGCCATCATGTTTTCCATTGATTGAGCTCACAACAGGTCGAACAAGTCCTTTTTTTGCACAGGAAACATCCAAAATAAGAATGCAACAATTCAAGGAAGCCAATTTCGGGCTTAGAATTTAATCCAAACAGTCAAGTCAAATCTCCAATGGTGGAGATCCAACAATCGATGTAGATCGACGACTCTTGTTCATTTGAAGTCTCAAACTCATGCGGGGTTTAACAGGATTGACTCCGCAATTTTAGCATTTGGGCATCTAAAATTTCCCTTGCTTAAAATCTTTTGAAGTACCGGAGCCCCTAAGTGTCGGAGTGGGTCCTTATTGCCACATCACTTCACAAGTTCTTTCATCTGGGAGGTTTTGGTCCAGAGAAAGAAAAGAGAAAAGTGTCGAAGTTTTGAAGTTACGAAGACATGTGGCACTCATTAGGCATGACATGTGGAACTCATTTTAGGTCATTTGGTTGCATCATTCGCCCATTTCCAGGTGAGATATGTCACTCTCTTCTTATGACACATCAGCCAAAGTAAATTCATGTGGACACGTCATTTTTTTCCACGTCAGATTCGATAGATCTTACTTCGAGAGATTTATATCAAGCACAGACGCAATCCCCTGAGTCTCGAAGTTTTGACCTCCTGAAATCCTTTAATGATTAAAGTATTAATCTTGGGTTAATTAGTCTAATATAAGCACATATTACTGACTTCATGAGATTACCATTTTGAGAGACTTAGATGCAGAGAAAACCCAGTTTTATAGAGCTATGAAGTGCCTAAGTGTCTAAGACATGTGGCACTCATCAATCATGAAATGTGGTTCTAATCTCGGGTCCTTCGATTGCATCATCCACGCATTTCCAGATGACACAGGTCACTCTTCTTTATTGACATGTCACTTTGGTCCCGTACTACTTTGGGAGATTTTCATCCTTCACAACCCTAAACTCCCGAAGCCTGAAGTGTCGAAGTCCCAAACTCCTGAAGTATTTAATGGTAATATAGTCTTAATATCAGATCAATTAGCAATAATCACTAGTTAATGACTTCGAGAGAAAGTCACTTCAGGAAATTTTCATGCTTCACAATCCAAAACTCTCGAACACCAAAGTGTCAAAGTGCCAAAGCATGCGACTCTCATCCATCAGGACTTGTGGCGCTCATCCATGGAGACACGCGGCTTCATCTGGACATGACACATGGCACTCATTTCTGGTCATTTGGGTCCCATTATTTTCTCATTTTTTAGTGACACATTCCAATCGTCTTATGTGACACATCAACAGTCATGACATCATATGACATCAGGCCACCACATTACTTCAAAACATTGTCACTTCGAGAGATTTTCATGCTCTGCACTCCGAAGCCCCCGAATGCTGAAGTTTCGAAGGGGCTCACCCACATTTATTGCATATTTGAAATATTTAAAAGGGTGTGCCAAACCAGGAACAGGGGAACTACAGGTCCAGACTCTAGAAAAGTGCAACACGACTTGCTTATGTCCTCAAAAGGACAAGTGGGGGAAAGAAATGAACACACTTCCAGTTGTTTCCAGTGGCCTCCAACAATGTGCGTGCATGCCATGATCGATACGGAATTCAGTTCTGTCACTCTTGGTCATTTCTGTTAGATCTTAGTTTGCTCCAACGCATGCATCAGTCTAGTTTCATTGCTAGTAGCAGTTTTCAATTGTTTAGTTCAAGATTATTTCAATTTAAAGGCATAATAAGTGGTCTTTTATGTGTGATAAGAACCACTCCTTTTTTTTAAGTCAAGTTCAGAGTATTCATTAACATACTCCAGCAGTGTGTTTTAGTTAAGTTAATAAGTTGTTTTACAGCCGAGGTGTAGAGATAAGCCTCAGTTCCACACTAGTACATGGCCTTTGCATTTTTGATAAATATGCAGTTTTTGTATGTTTTGAGAGGGGGGGAGTTTTTTGTGGAGAAGAGATCAATACAACAACTGGTTGGACCCATTTTCTGCATTGACTAAATCTCTCTACCTGGTGAAGATACTATTGATTAAAGTATGTTTGTGTCCAAATTTGTATGTGTTTCTTATATTGAATGCAATTTTGATTTGTGCGAAGTACATTTCTTTTCCTTCAACTATTGTATAACTCGTCTTTATTAATGTGAAACCTGTGATAATAACTATGCTTTGATGAAGATTTTTTTTTATTGCATCCTGTGGGAGTAATTATGCTTTTGATACATGTTTAATGTCTTAAAATGATATTTTAAGTACTGAACTTCTTGCAGTAGATTATTCATTGAATGGTTTGTTTTTTCCCTTTGTTTTTACTTATATTATTTCACTTTTATGTGATTAGTGTTCCACCAACAAAATTTAAGAAACCAACCATTATAAACTTGAGGTGGCCTAGCTCTGCCCTTTAGCAGTCAGGTGCAGACCTTAGGACCAACATCTTAAGGCGCCGTTGTCGAGGAACATAGTAAAGAGATATGTTTCCTTGGGATAATGACAACGATCAGATATGATATTTGATGGTGAACAAATGCCATATGCATTCAAACTGCATATCATTCACCTAGCGACTCCATGGTTAAAGGATCTCGTGGTGACTCCAAAGTTTTAAGAAGTCATATTTTCAAATGGAAGCCATCTTGGCTCGGAGGTTTGCTCCTTTTAATTTCTCTGTTGTTCCTGGTTTTCCAAATACTGTTCCTACTATAGATGAGTGGGGTGATTACTTGCCCAGATTTAGAGAAAATAAAGATGATAACCTTGCAAATCATCTGCTTGAATTCCATGAAGTCATGCATTAGCTGGGTATACATCGTGACGATGTATTAATGAAGATGTTCATGTAATATTTAGAGGGAGATTCTCATGAATGGTACCGATCCTTGCCTCCTACTAGCATATATTCCTTGAAACAGTTCCATGCAACATTTAGTGATCATTGTAAAGGGTTTTTTCCAACCGATTTACTTTGGGAAAACTATTGTGAAGAATTTGAATCATATATTCAAAAATCCATTATTAGTTCTTCTTGCAGTATGGATGAAGGGGATGGTAATGCTGTGGAAGAGAAAGAAGATTCATTATCAATTATATCTTCTTCCAATTTGTTTATAAAGCATGATGAATTTCAACATTATTTTAAAACTAAAAATGATGATGAGAAGGAAATAAATGTTGATATTAAATCCTTATTTAGTCTGGATTTCCAACAAAAAAAAATCAGCTTTGTGTTCATGATGCAGCTACCGATAGTCATGATTGTGATCAATTTGTTGCTCAATTTTTTCATGGATATTTAACACTTGTTTGTGATATATTTGAAGTTGAAAAAACTCCTTTTACTAGTTATGAAGAGGAGATACCAAATCAACATTTCAAATCTTCTTTTATAGTAGATATGGATCTGCATTCCCCATAAATCATTGAGCAAAAAGAAATCTATAAGTCTGAAAATGACCTTCTGGAACAGGAATGAGAAAAAATGAGCCATGTAGAAGACATAATATCTCATTTCAAACAACCAAATGAGCAATATCAAGAGTGTTTTGTTTTCCTTAATGGTTGTAAATCACATGAATTTCATGAGTTGTTTCAACAAGGACAGAAGCAACCCAGTTTTGTTCATACAATAGATTGAAAACAATAAAGACTCAATATTCTAGATCAACCGAAGTCTCCTCATGTTCTGGATGATCCCATGTCTGATTGGATGGATTGAGTCTCAACATGGGTCTCTAATATTGTAGTTGCTAGTATGATGCACACAGTGTGTGGTAGTAAGTATGAACTACCATTATATTTTTTGTTGTTTACGTTGTTTTCTTTTCATGTTTTCAGAAGCATACATGAATAATGCCAAGAACCTCATTGCGAGATTGGTTATTTTGGAAATTTGTTTATACTTGAGTATTCAATTTCAGTTGGTTAGATTAGGTAGTAGGAGAATAAGCTCATAATCCGATCATTTAATTTTTAGTTTGCAGATTGTTTTTCAGTGTGGTTATTTTCAGTAGCTTGTTTGAATAAGAGACTCCATGTCCCAAAAAAGGCACTGGGTTTTAGCTACAGTTTCAAGTTTCAATAAAGACTCCATAGCCCAAAAAAGGCATTGGGGTTATCTTCAACGTTAAGTTTTAGATATGCATGGACAAGAGATAGTGGTAGAGATACATAGCTGGAAGACATAATAGAGTTAAGAAAAGGGAGGTGGGAGCAAGTTATTAAATTAAAAGGCGATGATTTGTTGTTCTTAGCACCTCATAGGGAAGTGATATCCCCGGTTGGAGCCAATATTGTAACCTAGGTCCGTGTCCCTACCCCTCCTCTCTCATTTCCCTATGCCTTCATCAAATTTTTCCTCTTCTAGTTGATGAAGTCAGTTTCCCATTACTAAGTGAATTGGTTTTTATCATTTCTTTCTTGATTGAGTTTTCGTGCATTTTGTTTCTATTTTTCTTGAAGGATACTTACATGTCATGATTTGGTTCGAAATGCTTGTCATCATGTTTTACATTGATTGATATCATAGCAGGTCGACCAAGTCTTTTGTTTGCACAGGAAACATCCAAAAGAAGAATGCAAAAATTCTAAAGAAGTCAATTTCGGGATTAGAATTTAAGCCAAACAGTCAGGTCAAATCTTTAATGGTGGAGATCCAACAGTCGATGCATATCGATGACTCTTTTTCATTCGAAGTCTAACACTCACATGGGGTTTAACATGATTGACTCTGTGACATCGACGTTTGGGTGTTCAAACTTTCCCTTGCTTCAAATATTCCAAAGTACCGGAACCCTGAAGTGCCTGAGTGGGCCCTCACTACCATGTCACTTTGCAAGTTCGTTCACCCGGGAGGTTTTGGTCCAGAGAAAGAAAAGAGAAAAGTGTCGAAGTGTTGAAGTTTCAAAGACATGTAGCACTCATCAGTCATGACACGTGGCATTAATTTTACCTCATTTGGTCGCGTCATTCACCCACTTCCATGTTGACACATGTCACTCTCTTCTTATGACACATCAACCGAAGTAACATTATGTGGACACGTCAACTTCGGTAGATATTACTTTGGGATATTTCTATCAAGAACAGGTGCAGTCCCCTAAGTCCCAAAGTTTCAAACTCCTAAAATCCTTTAATGATTAAAGTATTAATCTCGGGTTAATTAGTCTAATATAAGAAAAGATTAGTGACTTTGCGATATTAGCACTCTGAGATACTTAGATGCATAGAAAACCAATTTTTCAGAGCTATGAAGTGTCAAAGTGTTGAAGACATATGGCACTCATAAATCATGACACGTGGTGCTCATCTCGAGTCCTTCAATTGTGTCATCCACACATTTCTAGCTGACACAACTTACTCTTCTTTATTAACATGTCACTTCGGTCCCATACTACTTCGGGATATTTTCATGCTTCACAACCCAAAACTTCTGAAGCCCAAAGTGTCAAAGGGGTGGAGTCCTGAAATACCGAAGTATTTAATGGTAAAATAGTCTTAATCTGGGATCAGTTAGCAATAATCATGAGTTAATGACTTCGAGAGTAAGTCACTTCGGGATATTTTCATGCTTCGCAATCCAAAAATCCAGAAATCAAAAGTGTCGAAGTGTCGAAGCATGCGGAACTCATCCGTCGAGACTTGTGGCACTCATCCATGGAGACATGTTCCTTCATCTGGACATGAAACGTGGCACTCATTTTTTCTCATTTGGGTCCCATCATCCGATCATTTTTTAGTAACACGTGTCACTCACCTTATGTGACGCATAAACAAACATGACATCATATGACATCAGGCCACCACATCACTTCGAAACACTATAAATTTGGGATATTTCCATTCTCTACACTTTAAATCCCTCAAACGGCGAAGTTCCAAAGTGGCTCACCCACATTTATTTCACATTTGAAAGGTTTAAAATGGGGCACCAAACCAGGAACGGGAGAACTACACATCCAAACTCCAAAAAAGCGCAACACGACTTGCTTCTGTCCTCCAAAGGAAAAGTGGTGGAAAGACATGACCCCAATTCCATTTGTCTCCAGTGGCCTCCAATAATGCGTGTGCATGTCCTAATCGATATAGAATTAAGTTCTTCCACTCTTGGTCATTTCTGTCAGATCTCAGTTTTCTCCAACGCATGCAACAAAACCACTCTTTGTTGTTAATTCAAGTTCGGAGTATTCATTAACATTCTCCATCAGTGTGTTTTTATTAAGTTAATAATCTGTTTTACAGTCGATGTGTAGAGCTAAGTCTCAATTCCAAACTGGTCGAGGGCCTCTACATTTCTGATAAATATGCAGTTTCTATATGTTTTGAGAGGGGGGGAGTTTTTTGGGGAAAAGAGAACAACACAACAACTGGTTGGACCCATTTTGTGCATGGAATAGATCTCTCTACCCGGTGAAGATACTGTTGATGACAATGTGTTTGTGTCCAATTTCGTATGTGTTTCTTATCTTGAATGCAATTTTGATTAGTGCAAAGTATTTATTTTCCTTCAACTATTGTATAAATTGTCTTTATTAATGTGAAATCTGTGATAACAACTATGCTTTGATGAACATTTTTTTTAATTGCAACCTATGGGAGTAATTGTGTTTTTAATACATGTTTAATGTCTTGAAATGATATTTTAAGTATTGAACTTCTTGTTGCAGATGATTCATTGAATGGTTTGTTGTTTCCCTTTGTTTTTACCTCTATTATTTCACTTGTCTATCATTAGTGTGACACTATCCAAGGAGGACCCTCATCCTTATCATTTTCTGACCCAACCATGCTCTTGTCTTGGTAAAAGAAACCCTCTAACTGACCAACAAAAACTAAGAAACCAACCATTCTAAACTTGAGGTGGCCTAGCTCTTCCCTTTAGCAATCAAGTGCATACTTAAGGAACAACAAATACTACATAGAAAATATCATTTTAAGGTGTGTTTAACTTCTCTATAGAATTTTATTTATATTAAATTTTCACATATGGGAAGAAGAATCAGGTAAGATTCTCGTCTAGTGCATTGAGGGAAGAGGGAATTTTACAGTTGGTGCACATTGATGTGTTTTTACCTATGTCGGTTCCATCACTAGGGAAATCTGTGTACTATGTCTCATTTATAGGTGACTTCTCAAGGAATACATGGACATATTTCCTCAGGAATAAATTTGAATTATTTGATAGGTTTAAAAAATTTAAGGCTCTTGTGGAGAATCAAACAAAGAATATAATTAAGGTGATGAGGACAGACAATGGTGGATATTTTTGCAGAAACAAATTCGAAGAATTATGTAATAAGTGCATTATAGAAAGGAAAAAGAATAAGCCACATACACCTTAGTAGAATGGATTTGTAGAAAGTATGAACATGTTGCTGATGGAAAAATCAAGGTGCATGCTGTTGGTTGTGGAGCCTGATTATCTTCCTGATTTAGAGGTCTTTTACTTTCAGCTGTGTTTATACCCCATGAAGTATTTACACCCCAGAAGTATGTACACTCT
>SNQJ01S0002227.1:75025-98896 GCA_010110895.2 Picea sitchensis
ATGTTAGGGTTTTTTTCCCTAGAAGGAAACCCTCTTTTATGAGGGAAATGTATTGCAGCTATGTAGGTTGGCAAGTATTGTATTCTGAGAGAGGATACTGTGAGAGAAAGAAGAGGAAGTTACAACGGGTTTGTTGTAGGTTGTATCCATTCATTTTGCTGGATAATAATAAAGAAAGGACCTGACAATTTCTCTGGTGGATGTAGCCCACACTGGGTGAACCACGTAAATCTGTGTCTCTATTGTATTGTGTATCTTCTGTGTTTTATTTTTGCATTTGTTTTATTTTATTGCTCCGCGGTCCTATTTTTCTAACACATGTTCATTTGTGTCGGGTTAGGATAAGAATTATGGGTAGAGGTAGTGGGTATTGCATGTTACTTTGTCAATCGATCACCCTCATCAACATTGGATGAAAAGAATCTACATGAGGTATGGACTGGTAAGAAGCCCTCTGTCACACATGTCAATGTAAATGGCTATGATTCCTATGTTCAAATTCCAAATAAAAACAAGAGTAAGCTAGATAAAAGGCTGAAAAGTGTATCTTTTTTGGGTATAAAAATGGTTTGAAAGGTTATATGCTTTGGAACTTAGAAACTTAAAATATAGTGTATAGTCGATATGTGGTATTTAGATAAATCAAATATGTTTTCAAACAGTAATTCCTACGAAGGAAGGAAGAACGACATAAAATAAAGTTTGAGTTGAAGGATGATGAATCAAACACTATAGAAGAACAAGAATCACAAAAAGAAGATCACCATACTCCAGTATTGAGGATATCAGTTTGGGAAAGAAGGAAACCGAAAAGGTATACTCGACTTGATTTATGTTCAAATTTTGCTTTGTCTATTATTGTTGATGATCCTAGAAATGTTAAGGAGAAACTAGATTTAGAGGATGGAAAAATATGGAGAAAGGCCATGGTAGAAGACATGGAAGCCTTGGAAAAGAATGAGTCTTGGGATCTAGTGGAGTTGTCAACTAGAAGAAATCTCATTGGTAGAAAATGGGTGTTTAAGAAGAATTTGAATACAGAAGGAAAAGTGGAGAAATACAAACCTTGGTTAATATGAAAATGTGATTCCCAAGTAGAGGGAATTGACTTTGGTGAATTTTTTTCTACTGTTTCCAGGTTAACTTCTATCAGATTTATTTTATCTGTTGTTGTTGTGTTTGATTTTCAATTAGAATATATGGATTTGAAGGAAACATTCCTACATGGGGATATGGAAGAATAAATCTACAAAAAGTAACCAGAAGGATTTGTTGTGAAAGGAAAGAATGATATGGTACACAATATGAAAAAGTCCTTGTATGGGTTAAATAAATCACCAAGTATGTGGTATCAAAAATTTGATACTTGTATGTTGGGGCTTGGATTCACAAGGAGAAATGTAGATCATTATGTCTATTTTAAATTAATCGGAGAACATATTATTTATTTGATTTTGTATGTGGATGATATGTTGTTTATGGGAAACAAAAAGGAGATTATCTAGGATGTGAAAAGTCGGTTGTCCTCTAAATTTCTAATGAAGGATCTTGGTGTTTAAAATTTAATTTTGGGCATGGAAATTAAAAGAGATTAGGAATATAGGAAACTCTGGTTAAATCAGAGGAAATATGTCGAGACAATATTGCATAGGTTTGATATGCAGGAATGTAAACCGGTCAAGGTCCCTATTCTTATAGATGTAAAGTTATCCACAGATTTGTTTCCCATGAAACAGGAAGAGGAAGAGGAAATTTCTCGTGTTCCATATGCTAGTATAGTTGGAATTTTGATGTATGCAATGGTATATACTATAATGGAAATTGCATAGGCAGTGGGATTTTTGATAAGGTACATGTCAAAACTATGGAAGGAGCATTGGACAATAGTAAAGAGTGTTTTCAATTATTTGTGTGGCACTACTAGTTATGGATTGTGTTATGAAGGAAGATAAATATTGGACAGAGTGTTGGACATACATGGCTTTGTGGATGCATAATGGGATGGATATTTTCATCGCAGAAGATCTACAAGTAGGTATGTGTTTAACTTGTTTGGAGGAGAAATCAGTTGGATGAGAAAAACCTAGTATGTAGTGGCATTTTCAACTATAGAATCTAAATACATGGAAGCCACTCATGCGAGCAAGGAAGTAGTATGGTTACATAGATTGTGTTCAAGTATTGGTTTTGTACAAGAACCTATAAGGACATGTTGTGATAGTAAGAGTGCAAACTTCCTAGTGAAGAGTCCAACTTATCATTCAAAAACAAAGCATATTGATGTTCAATATCACTTTGTGAGAGACATGGTTGAATAAAATAAGGTGTTTCTAATGAATGTGGACACTTGAAATATTGTTGTGGATTCATTAACAAAATATGTGAGCACTTGGAAGTTCTCTTGGTGTAGAGGATCTATGGGAATTGCTGCCCCATATTGTTGATTGTGTAACCATGTAACCCGTTATATGAAAAGAAAAACAACAAGTGGGAGAATGTTGGGTATGTGTTATATTATTTTCATGAATAGACGTAGTGTCCGTGTTGTGCCAGGCCTAGGGGGGGTTTGGGGGTAACACCCAAGAAAATATTTATTTTGGTGTTTTTTGCATCCATTTTTTAGTGGTTTTTCGGAACATGGTTTTTAACAATAGGTTTCTAATTTTGGTTAATAAATTAGGGTGGTTGACTAATCTGGGTCAATGTATTAGTGGTTTTGGATGATGAAAGATCCTATATATGTATTATATTTTAAACAATGAAGATATGATGAATATAATATTAGAGGTGCGACTCTAAATAGGTTGTTGGTTTTCCCAGTTTGGGTTTTGAGGGTAAAATATCTATGTAATGTGTGTGTGCCATTGTATATTTTCTATTTTTATTAATAATATATTTGCAGTAATTTATAATACAAGTTTAAAATATACAATGAATATACTCTTCTTTATGGGATTCTACAAAAAAATTCCAAGTATCTTTTTCCAAAGTCAACCCTTTCACTTGCTCACTTAATTGTTCAATTTCATCTTTCTATACAGTTAAAAACTTGAGATGTTATTTTAATATTTCAATTTATAACAATACATCTGAGGGGATAGGAGAAACAATAGGTTCATGTTTTACTTGGAAATTTGTGTCCTTTTCAATTTTGAACAATGTTTCTACATCTTTTGTTAACTCTTCATCAATCTGCATGGATGATGAAGATCCTTCAATGTGATGTGAGATTCTATCAGTTTCATCAACCAATCATCTTCTTTTCAACCTATGTATCTATTGTTATTGTTTTCATTGAGTTGATTATTTTGTTTGTTTCTAAGTCACTTGTTCCAGTGTCATTTCAACATATTCTTCAACAGGGATAACAAGTTCCATAAAGTTTCCCTAGTATACCCAAGTATGGTGCTGAAGAAAGGCATGCCTAATAATGAGATAAATGACACCATGGTGTGCTAAATGGTCTCATTTTCCCTTTTGGAATTGTTCTTCCATGACTTCCAATGATTTCAAAAATGTTGAAATATTGCAACTTCGAAGAATATTCTAATTATAATTGATTAATTATATTATAGATAAAATCCACTTTTGTGGATTGATCATGTCATGACTTATCTATGACCAAATCCTCTTTTGTGGATTGGTCAAACCATATTTATATGGTGGTATTTGAGAAGTCAGCCCCTACGGTTTATTAAAGTGGTTTTAACCACTATTGGAAGAAGTTGACCCTTCTTGGTGAAGAGACATAACCCTAGAACCCATAAGCTAGTATAAATAAGAGAGGATGGTGCCTCACTCATTCACTCACTCAGTCACTCAACAAGTGCGCATCGTTTGGAGGTATTTGCAGTTGCAAGAAAAAGGAGAGAGAAGCGCATGCTCAGTCTTAGTTATTCTTTAGTGTTTTGGTCTTTAGTCTTGACATTGTATTGAAAATATATTATTGAGGAAGTTTTTGCTAGGTTTTCTCCCCCATGAGGGTTTCCCAGGATAAAATGTTGTGTACCTTGTGATTGTGTTTCTTTCAGTGACCCTTCTTATGTTGTTATTCTCTTGCAAATTGAAAAGAACTTAATAAAAACTCTAAATTTAACATGGTATCAGAGCTTAACTGAATAGAGCACATTTCACTGGGTAACCAAAAATGTCACTATTGTCGTACACGAAAAATAGGGATTTTTATTGGAAGGGAATTTATGACTAAAAAAAATCTATGGAAATGTGCCCTATCCTAGTGCATCACTTGAAAACTTGAGTGCACCTATTCAATGGCTAGAGCCTCCGGGAATTGAAACCCTAGTTTTGACTGGTACCAAAAAACCAGAAAACCAATAAACCAGAACCAGTACTAGAAGTACCAGTCCTAATTTTCGCATGTCAAGTTTCAAGATGTAAAAATTGAAATTTCTAAAAATTATGGTTTCCTCATAAAACCCTAAGTTGTAGTTGCATTGAAGTACCAGTTGAAATTGCAATATCAATATCAAATGAAGTATGAGTTGCAACAACTTTGAAGTTTTAAAGGTTTTTTAATTATTGTCATTGTTGCTAGATGGTGCCACTACCTGCCAATACTATCAGAGGTATGTACTTACATATGTTTAAACTGTTAGTTTTAAAAGGGTATTTGTAGGAGAAGGAATCTTTTGTCATAGATCCAGAAGGATCTCAAATCCAACACATTCAAAGGAATAATGCACCCCAGTTTTGATTATTTTGATATACATATATTTGTTGTGACATTATGAAAATCTAGGTTGTATGTTGAAGTTATGACCATCGTAATAACCAATGGTCAAAATTAGAGTCAAGGTATTAGATTCATTAAAGATGAGATTATAGAGTTTATTCTCTAACTTAGATTTCTATCAAGAAAGCATATTATCTCAGTATAGAGGACATGTTGAAGAGAATACTTGTCATCTTGAGTGAAGGAGTCTAGGAAGAAAATAAACAACACTCATTCTCAAGGACAAGACTCCACATTCTAGATTTGATTTATTAAGTTGATAAGATTCAAATGTGCACATGTCAAGTTTGATAACTACCTCATTACAAGTAAACATTATAGTTGAGATAAGCAATCTTTAAAAGGTTTTATACTTGGAAGCATATGAGCATTATTAAGATGAATGCTTATTGAAATCACTTACTAGATACAACTAACGTATCCTCTAGGAGAAAATTCTTATTTTGGTTCCATATTTCCATGGAGGAATAATTGATCACAACATTAGAAGAGTGTTTCTCTCATTTTGTATTGTATTTCTTACTTTTGACCTTGTTTTAGGAAGGTCACAAGTAATATCTATAAAGGAGCTACTGTGACGATTGTTCTTTCTATTGTCTTATCATTATTATAAATATTATTGTTCTTGTTTGTTTTTTATCTTGTTCCGGGCAGGTAGTAGTGTTATAACCGTAAATTGCACCATACATGCATACCTGGCATCAAGCCCTCTTATTTGCTATTTTTTCCAATCCATCACTAAGCGACTCTTTTTAAAAACACTATTTTTGAAGATGTACACGCACTGCACCACTACTACCCATGTACACATGATATCTGCACCACTACAGCTCACGTACATACGCTAGATGCACCATTACATCCCGCGTATACCCACAAATGTTGCAAAAATTAAAAAGTTGCAAGGAATTCGTTGAGATTACGGGTTGTTGGGTAGTTTCCTAACTGTCCCACCGCCTATAGCCTGTCACCCAACCGAATAACCATCCTTTTGTCATATAAAAGGAGGTGTTGGGGTCTCATTCCAAAGCTAAGCATAAGAAAAGTGAAACTCTACCCGTTTCACATCCCCTCCTTCCCCAAGAATTTGCAGCCACCTTGTGAGATTTGTACTAGAATTTCCCATTCTTTCCTTTTTCCTCCATCATAAGCCTATTCCATTCCCTAGAGAGAGTGTGAGAGGAGAAAGATACATGGAAGCATAGTTGGAGCTTGGTGAAGAGGAACCCATACCAAGTTCGAGGAGAATTCGTTGATATCATTGTAAGTAAACTTTGTGATATCAATAAAAGGAATACGTTTTTTGTCCTTCAATATGATGTATCGAATATTTATGTTTGATTTATGTTTTATACCATAATCTAACCCATAATTCATATATGAGATGCATGTGTATAGTTCCTTGTTTTTCTGTTTGTGAATGCAGGTCAGCCTTGGGAGGATACTTGTAGTCAGTGGAGCAATCAAACGTGAAAGGATCGACACCGGACGTAGAGTTAAAGGTAGAGTTACCAGATATTTTTACTTTGTATTTCATGCATGAATGTGGGGTATATTCGGGGTAGTTATAAAATGTAGGAGACTTTTAGACGGTTAGATATGCCTACATGTTGAACCCTAGTGTAGTCCATCGAGGGGTTTTCCTACTATAGTAAAACTGGAGAACATACTGGGGAGACCTCTAGGGTTTTAGGGGATATTCTTGGGTGTTTTAATTAGTTTGATAACCTTTTTGGAGTTTTTGTAAGTTGCCGAGTCTTTAAGGGATAATGGTCTGCCATACCAGTACTCCCTGCCCTGTCAGTCTACTTGTTAGTTTTATTTTTTTGATAAGTTACAGAGGTGTATGCGGCTTGTAGTGGATCTATACGCGTACATACAAGCGCCTACCTTTAGACAACCTGTGTACATACACAGGATTCTAATGTGTCAGTAGTGTGACTATGTCAATAATTTTTTTCTGGAAGAAGAGGCAGTCAACCTCTTCCATGATTGAAGTCATACATCTCAAGAGTTTCTTGATATAGTACCGGTATTTGTTGTTACAGTCTTTAGCCTAGGTTTGACATCAATTTCCTTACCCGTTAAAGATTTCTTATGTTTTCTTTGAAAGGGTTTTAGACAAGTTTGTGAGTCTTTTCTAATCAACCTATTTAGTATCGTCAGTGACTCTCTGTGATCCGCAGTAGGCCAGAAGTCAGTTTTTGGTCTTGTCTTGTCTTCAAATTTTCCCCTTTTGCTTGATTTAAAGAAAAATAAAAAGAATTTATTTCAAGTTTCCTGTTTGAAGCATAAAAAAAATTAGAAAAAGATTTCATTTCTTAGTTTGGTTAAGTAGTTAGGTTAGTTATATTGTTTGTCAGGAAAAAAGTGTGTTTTTCTTAGGTTCTTTACTAATTGCTTAGAAAAATAAGTAGCTCGTAGTCGAGTGAAATCTTGTTTTAAGTTTTCCTTTAAAAGATCTTAGAAAAAAGTAGTTACGAAAAGTTGGTTAAAGAGTTAAAATTGCAAATCTTTATGTGTCAACAATAAGTAGTTTTTCTTTTAGTTTCATTTAATTCTCTTCTCTTTCATCTCTTAAAATACACCACTAGTTTCATTTTCATTTCCTTGACTTAAAACAAGCCATTTAAAATCAACGCTAAAATTAAAATTTACTAGACTTTATGTTTGTAGGGTCCATCAACTAGTCTAGGCTAGAGCCTTGATTTAGGTTGGAGAGGAAACTCTTCAAGGCTTATAAAACAAACATTGGAGTATGTGCTAGGGAGTGTAAAAAGTCCATTAAACATAAAATTTATCTGGGACCCCTCTCTAACATAGGGGCTAAACACGAGGTTGCGTGGGGAAATCTAGTGGAGATAACCCCTCCAAAGATGGACCAAGTGTAGTGGGGAACACATATAGAGGACTTGTCATGGAATTCTATCAATCGCATTTTCCACGAAGCTTCGTGGATCTCGAGTCTGTTCGAGGTCCTCAGTTGTCTTCCAGACCAATTTCTTTTGATACCCTCGATAGGTTTTGGGCTTGATACCTTGCTCATTGTGGTCCACCCGACTATCGACTGTACCCGCCTGGTGACTGTTCGCACACTAAAAACCTAGTTTCCTTTATTATAGTGACTTACACAGGTGAATGTGGGGGTATACTGCGGTACCTAGGGAAGATGTTGGGCCACTCTTTGCAGAGTATACCCGGAGGGTGCTTCTGTATTAGAGTTGCACTTGCACCAGTAAGTTGCTCTAGTGTTAGATGGTGTAACTTTTCTTCCAATTAGTTAGTGGTTTGGTTACTTTATCTCATAAGAAATTTTCTAGTGTGTGTTGGTTTTTCAACATTAGTAAAAGCCTTACAATGTTGTTGATCCTTTCACAAAGTGTATATCAGGAGATTTGTCAGTTGTGAAAGCTTCAGGGCATGTCACCAGTTTCATTGGAGCCACCACCACCATCGTTATGGCGAAGACTTGACCAACAAGGGTCATTTTAGGTGACCGGGCCATAGGAAACTATACTTGAGCCATCCCCGAGAGGAGAACACCCGAATCCAGAGGAACCAACCATTTCTGACCTTGGAGCAAAATCTCTCGAGCCGTATAACCCTCTGATCACTAACTTGTCGATGCCAATTTTGATACAAGTTGTCCCTTCAAGGTTAACTTATCACAAGTGTTAGATAGTTTTGCAAGCAGTGATGGAAGAAAATGCTTCTAATTTGTCTAGGAGTCCTCATACTCCCTCAATGGCTACCACCATAAGGGGCGTTTCGCCTCCTAACCCACCTTCTCCGGTTTGGACCACCATGGTCTCGACCGCCTCTACTTCAAGTAGTGGTCTGACTTTGTCTATGGAAGAAATCACTTCTTCGTTCACCCAGAGTGCGACGAGCCCTTCGTTTTCATATGGGATGCCCAACTTTGATACAAAATCTGTCCTCTATGACTCCACCCTATAGACCATGGGTCTGGGGGTAGGGAGCTCTAATGCTCCTCTGCAAGGGTCCATGGGGGGCACCTCATCCCCCTATAATTATTTTCCTTATGGCAGAGGTCATATACCTCCATTGTCCCCCTCGCTAGGCGGTGCTCCCCAGCGGTCCGTCTAGACGAACACAAACTACGACTTGTTCGAAGAAGGTAGTCAAGGACCTTCTTCCTACACCACACCGGTGGGTTCAATGCAGTTCTCTTTGTTCGATGCTTTTGGAAACAATGCTTTCTCTTTAGTTTCCGTCTAGGTTGGGGGAAACCCTGGTTTTGGATAACCAAATCCTGTGCAGGGTACTATTCCTACATAGGGGGAAAACACACGAGTCTTCTCTTCACAAGGACTCTGGAATCTATGGCAGGGATTAGTTCCCTCGTCAGGGATGCCGACTAGGGGAAAACCCTTCCATGGCCAATGGAACCCTAGGAAAGGCTTAGTACATATGCTCGTCGGATCGACATGGGGAAACCCTTTTCAAAATCTTTGGAACACAACACATGGAGCAATCCCTGCCCAACCCTCAATGGAATCAACTGATGATTTCCCAACAAATGAAATATCCATTCGCTGGCCATGTCCATGGTATTTACCAGAACCCCAGTCAGTAGCCTAACTTTTCCTGGCAACCTGGTGCCAGTCAAAATCTAGGCTCCTTTTTCCCTATACATAGTCAACAATGCAAACTATCGTTTCTGGCAACGTTACATTTTCCAGACTTGTCAAGATTGTTAAATGACCTAATCTTTCATGATTCGCATTGGCCTCTAATGTCGACCAAGTTTGCCTCAGACATTCTGAAGTTTGAAGGTAATCCTAATGAATATCTAGGTGATCATGTGACCACTTTTCACCTACGGTGCTATTCTAAATCATTGCGATATGACTCCATACAATTGCATATGTTTCAACACACTCTTATCAGGAGTGTCGCAAAATGGTACATCGAGCTCGATCGCTCAAGATACTCTACTTTTGGCGAATTGGAAATGGTTTTTCTTAACCATTTTCAATTACTTGTGAGATACGATGTCGACACCGAATTTTGGGCCAAATTTGTTTAAACAAAGGCTGACCATATCTCGGATCACATATGAGAATGGTGGTGTCAGAAGAGTTTGATAAAAGTACCAGTCCCATCGTCTTTTCTACTAGAGTAGTTCTTTAAGTCTTTGGTACCTTAGTTATCCAAGGACATTACAACATCAGGATTGTTTTCCGAGGAAGAAGCAATAATGAGAGATCAACAACTAGAAATGATATACTCTCGGTCTAGTTTACTTTATGATTTTTTTCCAGATGTGCCACGGTCGATTCTTGACAAGGCCAGACAGAAGTATGGACCACATGTCGATGTATAGTTTGTTCAGAACAAGAAAATACCATTGATCAGTTGTCAAATCAATTGAAAACGTTGTCGATACAGTAGACAATGACCAACCAAACCACTAGTTCCGCTGCTCCCCATACTCAAACATCAAATGTACACAGTGTGCAATCGACAAACCCAAAGGCCAACCAACATCCTGATGACAATAAAAAACAAAGAAACAAGAAGAGTAAGGTGGATAATAAACCCACCAATAATGTTGGCAGGGGAAAAACAAAGAAACAAAGTCGAAGTATCTGTGTAACATTTGCACGAAAGACCATCCAACTCACCTGTGCCCTCGGCTTGCAGAGGCCCAAAAGTTATTGGCGCAACAACAACCTATTGTGTTAACAAACCCATTTCCTCATGGGAAATATTTAACTCAAGTCTCTTCGAGTGCAGATGGGGGCAGTCAAGGACCCAACCGTATTCTAGTAATCCTTCACCCACGAATGTTTATATGATGAAAGGTAATGCCTACATAGAGAATAGGGAACACGATTATGAAATGCCAGAATCTGTTGAAAATGGTAAGGAAGTCATAAACCCATCTGTTCCTCTCCATATTGAGAAGATGATGGGAGAAACAATGACACACATCCCAAAAGGGGCGTTAAAGAAAGATTCTCATAATCTGAATGCAAGGGCCACCCATAACTACTCTGTGGTGGAAGATTTGTCACAAACCCCTCGTGCAATGTCTTCTTTGGAAGTCCTCTAGAACTTCCCTACACAGAGAAAGGATCTTTTATCTGCTTTGGGATTCGTTGAGACCTGTAATTCAGGAACGATCATGCTTGATATGACTGACTTAAAATATCATCTCTTCTACCATGTGGAGTTTCAGATAGTAGTGGATTACACCACGAAAACCTCTACCAGAAATATTTTCCGCATGGGTGGTTAATGAGGATGCCTCGACATGTGTGATGTCATTGTCGTATTGGAAGGCCATTGTCCAACCCATTTTGTCTCCATCACCTACTCTACGTACTACATTCGACGATCGTTCTTTCAGACCACATGGGATCACCCCTTCTTTCCCTGTGCAGTTAGGGGGGAAGACCATGTGCGTTGAAGTTGAAGTGGTCGATGAACCTCTTGATTACAACCTTCTGTTAGGAAGGAGTTGGACCTATGCTATGCATGAAGTGGTCACCACAGTTTTTCGGGTCTTCTTGTTTCCACACGAGGGTCAGATCGTGTCCATTGATCAGTTGTCCTTCTCTCATCCTAACCCTTCATCGGGGGCATCACGGTACCGATGATTGATAACTATCAGCCCAAGGCCATCAACATAGGGGTTGGTTTGTTCCCACCTTTGATGGGTACTTTCGATTACCCGTCTCCTTCTAGCGATGTCAAGTTCTATTGGTTGTCCCCCACCAGCCTAAGGCTGAAATTTTTCAAGTGTCATCATTCTGCACAAATTATTTTAACGATCTATGGAATATTCCTTCCCCATCAGCCATTATGGAAGGGGCATGGAATAATGGTATGGACATGCCCTTTTCCATGATAGAATTTGTGTACTCTCTAGTCCAGCAAGCTTCGATCTACCCCGATCTGACTCCCACATAGGAGTTAGATCCAGTTCTCGAGCCTATTTGAGCTCAAGATTCCCTATCCACTACCGATTAGTTAGACTTGGTCTTGCTCTTAGACGAGGCGATTATTGAGGCAATGATTGGTCTGGACAGACCCTGGGATGATCTCCATCACGCATCTTATTTTCTCCCGGAGTTAAGAATAATTGAGGCAGGTGAATTTGTGTTGATTATGACTGGAGATAGGTCTTGTCCTATCAATCCTTTGGCTCCGCATGCAGTTTACACCGAAGATAATATGGAAACCATCGCTGAAACAATACCTATCGACATATCAAGAACTTCCTTCATCAGATAATGTCTTCGTCGGAGAGGAAAACTCCCCCAAGGAGATTCAAATCTACACAAATTTATTTAAGTAATTCCGCAATTTTTTTTCCTTGTCTTACGAGGAAATTCCAAGCATTGATCCAAGAATCATCGAACATTAAATAATGACGTATCCTAACGCTAATCTGGTCCAACAGAATATTCGTCTGGTAAATCCTAAGAAAGAAGCAACTATTAAGGTTGAAGTAGAGAAATTTTTCAAAGATGGTTTCATCTACCACGTTCAGTTGACTCAATGGGTGTCAAATCCCGTTACAGTAAAAAAAAAGCAGGGAACGATTCACGTATGTATGGACTTCCATGATTTGAACAATGTTTTTCCAAAGGAAAATTTCCCCACCCCATTCATTGACCAGATTGTCGATGAATGTGAAGGCTGTGAGGTCTTTTCTTTCATGGATGGTTTTTTGGGATACAATCAGATACATATTAATCCCGAAGACCAGCATAAAACCAATTTTATCTGTCCATGGGGTACATTTGCTTATCGAAATATTCCTTTTATCCTGAAGAATGTTGTAGCCACTTTTCAACGGGCCATGTATTTTTCTTTCCACGATCTCAAACACATAGTCAAGGCTTATCTCAATGATTTAGCATCAAGATATTGTAATAGAGTTGATCATCCCACACACTTATGAATTCTCTTTGAGCGATGTCACTACTATCGGATTCCATTGAATCCAAACAAATGCAACTTTTGCGTGACATCAGGTCATCTTTTAGGGTTCATAGTTTCGACAACATGGATCATGGTCGATCCTCTAAAGGTTGATGTGATAGTTCAATTGCCTCCCCCGTGCAAACTCCCTCAGCTTCAGAGTTTACAAGGAAAAGCTAACTTTCTTCGGCATTTTATCACAAACTATGTCGATATCACTAAAGGGTTCACGTGTTTACTGAAAAAATGATGTTCCTTTCTATTGGGACGAAGCCACTCATTGCTCTATCAAAGTGTTGAAACGTGCCCTTACATATTCCCCTCTGCTTTGGTCACCCAATTATAATAAATATTTCTTATTGTACTTGGTCGCAACAGAGTCGATCATCGGTATGGTATTGGTTCATGAGGATGATCTTATTGAAGAGCATGTGATTTATTACCTGAGATGAGGCCTGTTTGGACCAGAACTCAATTACTCCCACATTGATAAGTTTGTGTTGGTAGCAATTCATGTTGTCCAATGGTTCTGTCATTATATTATGCTTCGTAAGACCACCATCATTGTCATTGTCAATTCGTTCCAATACGTGTTGACACGATGTGTAATTGATGGAAATATTAGTAGATGGATTGTTATCCTTCAGGAATTTGACTTGGATTTTGTTTCTATGAAATCTAAGAATTCATTGGTATTTGCGGAACTTATCTCAGAACTTTTGGTCGAATCAGGTGATGTTACGCCAGAAGAATCACCGATTAAAGGAGATCTTTTCCTTATTCCATCTTTGGACCCCTGGTATGGAGATATACTAGTCTATATCCAAACTTTTAAGTGTCATGCCTCTACTTCTCGTGATGAGAGTTAACATATATGCCATCAGGAAAAAAACTATCTCATTTTCGATGACACTTTGTATCGTCGAGGTGTAGATTGCATCCATCATCTGTGTCTCACTCATGAAGAAGCGATGCTCGTTCTTAATGACTGCCACACTGGAGCATGTGGTGGGCATTTGTCTGGGTTGGAAAAAACCCAAAATATTCTACAAGATGGTTACTTTTGGCTGACGTTAATCAAGGATTGTGTTGAATGAGTCAAGAAGTGCCACCCGTGTCAGATATTCTCTCATAAGATGAGGGCACACCCTGCTCCCATGTTTCCCATCATTACAGTCGGTCCCTTCACCAAGTGGGGGATTTATTATACTACATTCCACCTAGCTTCAGCCAGGGGGCACCATTATATCGTCATAGCAGTAGACTACTTCAAAACGTGGGTCGAGGCTATGCCAACATTCAATAATGATGGTGAAACCACAAATCTCTTTATGTTTAACAAGATTATAGCAAGGTTCGACATCCTGAGGGAGATTGTCACTGACCATGGTAGTCACTTTCAAAACAAAATGATGTTCGAGTTAACATCAAATCTTGGGTTGAGGAAAGAGCATTCATCACCCTACTACCCACAAGCAAATGGTCAGGTGGAAGTTGTGAATAATTCCCTCAAGACTATTCTGCAGCGAACGATCAATTCGACCAATTAAAATTGACATTTGATGTTGTACTTGGGGTTGTGGGCCTATTGAACATCTATAAAGACTACAACCGATTTTTCACCTTTTCAACTCATTTATTGGTTGGAAGAAGTCTTTCCAATAGAGTTTCAGATACCATCTCTAAAGTTGGCAGTACAGTGATTTCTAGACACATCACCGCCTTAGGAACGCTTATTATATCTCGAGCAACTCGATGAGAAACTTCGTGATGCAACCTTGGCTAATGAGGCTCACAATCAAAGAGTCAAGTGTCAATATGATTGGTTCGTTCATCCTCGTATTTTCTCCGAAGGTGACCTTGTCCTAGTCTACGACCAAGATAAGGATCCCCTAGGGGTAGGCAAGTTCAAACCCATGTGGTTCGGACCTTTCATTGTGAAAGAGGTCTTAAATAAGGGCGCTTATCATCTACTTGACTGTGAAGGAAAACCTTTGGTGAAGCCTAGAAATCAGCTCTACCTCAAGAAGTATTACTCATAGGTCAATTGCCTTGGGTGACTTCTTGTACATATGTATAATTCTTGTACAATTAGTTTTTGTATTTTTTTTTATGGACATGTCATTATTTATGTCATCTTTTTAGATGTGGAAGATGTCAAGTGAATCAGAGGTGCTCATTGGATTCGTGGACGGTGCTAGCCGACACACTCAGAGGCTTTCTTCCACAACTTGGGTGATTTTCATGCCTCAAGGCCATTTTCTATCTTCTAGAGGTATCTATATAGGTGACGCCACAAACAATGTCGTCGAATACAACATAGTAATAGAGTTACCTCATGACACTTTGTCGCATGGTATCTCTCACCTATGGATCTACTTAGATGCTTAGCTAGTTGTGTCCCACTTAAATGGGGTTTAACACATTTATGATCCTACTCTACACCAACGATTCATTAGGGTATGTCTCTTAGAACGATGCTTTGATTACATTACATATATCCATTTTCCTAGGAGACTAAATCAAATCACAGATACTCTAGCTAATCATGTATTAGATTGGAATATTGCACACACATAAAAGAAGCACACACATACACATGTACATACATTGTAAAAATATGATCCAAAAGACATAAAAGATGTAAACACACACACACACACACACACACATATATATCAAAAGTCTCAGAATACATAGATGGGCGCAAATGCCTCAAAAAATAAACTAAAAAATTAAATAACTTTAAAAAAAAACATACCTATCTCTCCTCGCTCATCTCCGAGAGGTATGGACATGTCCGGGTCCCTGGAAAAGTTGATCCTGGCGTAGAGGTAGTCCTCTATCACAGGAATCTATCGTGCCCACTAGTCAAAAAAGGTGTAGTCGAAGGCCTCTATGGTATCCCCCCCCTGTCATGGTAGCAATGTCGCCCATCTACACACTGCTGGGGAGAAGGCCACATGCCCTCACACTATCTCTCATGGACTAAGACTGGGTACCCTCTCAAAGAAGAATGAGCATAAAATGGTCCCAAATCCGAAGTTTTTGTTCCTTCGCCCGCGACACTCGGTGAGTTGTCTCTTCATGTAGTCTAGTATAGTCGTGCTCTAGTCGAATATTCGTGCATTTAAGCACTGTACTGCACAATGCATGTGCACCTAGGAGGCCTGATGTAAGGTTATGGATCCAGTGATCTTCCCAATAAGTAAAGCTATCATTTTCAGTGATAGGTTGGTAATCTTGTGGATTGGTACCTAAGAACCTACTTTCTCAATCTCGACCTCGCAATATAGTCTGATCAACTCGACGATGTTGTGGGGCCTAGGGGGAAAATCTCGCAAGTTGATTGGTTCCCCTCTCCTCAAGAGGCCATTCAGAAAGTAAATGTCCTCAGTTGTTGGAGTCAACGACTGCCCCTCAAGCATAAACACCTCAGCGTCGGGGTACCAATAGTCCACCAAGGAATTTAGCAGCCTGGGTTGTGCCCTCATGAATGGACACCGAAAGAAATTCCATAACCCGCATTATCTCAATACGACCATAGATGCAGGGTACTCATTGACCAAGATATCAATTTCTTTGTGCTCCCTCTTCCAGTGGACATACATCTCATCAAATGACAAGTTCAAAGGGAAGTTAACTCTTGTACTTTCATTTTTTCTATGTTCTTGAGGGTGTATGCGGGTTGTATTGTACACAGTCACGTATGCACGCAGGTAGATTATTTTTTTCCCGCTAGCATATGCGGGCTGTCCTTGGACAACCCATGTACACATAGGGACATCCCCTTTTAGGAGTGTGCACCCCCCCAAAAAAACTAAAATAAATGCAAAAAGGAAGTGTTGAAATGCAAGAGGGGTTGATTTGTACTTACTTGGTTCGAGCGGAAGTTTGTTTCATCCTCTGAATATCCTAGAATCAACTCTTTTAGCAAAGGGGTGTTTTTAGCTTTTGGGTTAATTCTCAATTTGCAATGGTGATAATGAGCTGCCAACTTCTATTTATAGAATTTTTTGTCTGTTTTTTCCACTTTTTGAACCCTTTTGTCGTTTTTTTTGGCTTGAAAATCATTTAACATGGTTCTTGAGTTTCTCATTGGATGTTACGATACACTTCACTTTTGGTTTGGAAAACGTTTTGGGAGATGGTTCACTTTTAAAGATTCTTTGGTAAAATTCATTTTCGAACTTTTTACATTTAAGTTAGGATTCCACCTCCAGTTTTTGCATCTTGTTGTATTTTCCTCTTTTCCATAGGATCGAGCCCACTGAATTGTGACACAGAACCGTCATTTCTTCCTTAGAAGTGTCATAATTTGGTGGTAGAGCCTACCTCTACATGGATTCCCGAGGTAGATCTTGGTTTCATTTTGGTGTCCATGCCATCATTAATGATTTTAGGCTCGGGATTCCTTGTTAGTATTCTCCTGATTACGATATTGAGCCTCATATGTATGATATGTAATCACTCTTGGCCTCACCCTCCAGACTTCCAGAAAATGAGTCGTCTTTAAGCTCTTTTCAGACTCTCTAAACATGAAAAAATTGTCGAGCGATCTTGTTGTCCTTCACACTCGCCAAACTAAAAATTGAAGGGATGTGTATCTGGTGGTATTTTACCCCTTTTTTGGTCTAGATGGTCAATTTTATGAACAAAGGTATGCTCTAGGAACTTCGGTTCACTAGAAGAGTATTCTCAGGTATAAGTTTAACCCTTTTTCGGGCTTGAGGGACTAAATTTATGAAAAAGGAACCCCCATGGAGTCCATAGTTAAGCTCTTTTCAGACTCCCTAAAATTGAAAATATTTTTGAGTGATCTTGTTCCTTCAAACTCGTTAAGATGGTCTAGAAGAACATCCGTTATGGATTATATAGTTAATCTCTTTTTAGACTCCTTAAAATTGAAAATATCATCGAGTGACCTTGTTCTTTCACACTCGTTAATTGGTTCAGAAAAACATCTACTGGCATGAGTTCACCCCTTTTTTGGCTTGTAGATTAAGGAGGAAAAAGGTACACCTTGGGAGATTCGTCTCATCGGGAGAGTCCTCCTAAGTAAATTTTATACTTTTTCGCACTAAGGGGACTAAATCTAGAAAAAGGTTGCGAGTCCATAGTTAAGCTCTTTTCAGACTCCTTAAATTTGAAAAGATTATTGAGTGATATTGTCTTCATCACACTTGTTAAAATGGTTTTGAATAGACGTATTTTCGGTGCTAGTTTACCCCTTTTTCGAACCAACTAGACTACCTTTGAAAAAGGTACCCCAACGAAGTGTTCTTTTATTTTTTTTCAAACTCTCTAAAAGTGAAAAATCACTAAGCTTACCTTATCTGGGCTCGTGAAAAATACATTGAAGGGGGTTTCATCATGTCTTATTAATCACATTTTCATTCCTGCATCTTTGGCCTAATGTCGGCTCCATGTTTCTCTCAACTAAACCTTTGAAGCATGCCTTTTACGCAAGCCTTGTAGCACTTTGCCTTTGCGTTTTGACACCCTGGCCCATGGAGGAATTTTCCCGAGTGTGATTTTCCTTCACATGTCTCCTTGCTCTGAGAATTAGTGTTTCCATTGTTCTTGGAAGTAGTATGTTTTACGACACTCATTCCTCCTTTGTAATGTAGCATTCTTTTATTCTTTTTCAATCTCTTTGAAAATATTGAAAAAGACAAAAAAATCAAATATACCCCAAAAAGAGGACGGGAAAAGTATTTTCTTTTTATGGCAGCACAATGAGTCGCCCTTGGACAAAGCACATCCTTTCGTTTGTTTGTCAATATTTGGGATTTAATATGACCTTAGGAAGTTTTTATCGCTACATAGAGTTGTGTCCTCCTCCATTTGGTTAGTATTCCAAACACATGGAGAGTTTATGTTGCCTCTTGCATCACAAAATTATGTCAATGTCATGCTTCCTGAGTCCGATCATCTATCATGCTATTGTCCAAGGGAATTTTTACCCAACTTGAGTCAGCCTTTCTACATTTTGTCTCTTTCCCTCATGCCGGAGCATCCCCAAAAGTCCAATCAAGTCCTTGTTCGAAATAAATGAAGTTCTCTTCCCGATCACCGAGATCCTCTTGTCTGATCCTGACGAGCCGTCGAAGACCTCTATGTAGTGAATTCATAAACTCACATTACACTCTTACCCGAGTTTTGAAGATCTTGAATTTGTTGCTCGAGCTCTGAATGCCTCATCTCCAACCATCATGCATCACTGGCTTCTTTAAGATGGATACTATACATATATATATTTGATTTTGAGATGTAGATCCACTGTGTATTTCTCCCCACTACACTTTATATACTTATATGACATGGATCTGCAGTTTATTTGATTGGAAGCCATGATTTATTTCATCCCGATCATGAGTATGCCCTCCTCGGTGAGACAATTGTTATTTTGCAGATGGCACCTCCTGAACTTTGGTCCTGGACTCACTTGCTTCATAAGTTGGTGAGTATTCGTAATGTATTTCGGTCATCAGATGATCTTATGACCTCACACCTTAGGGGGCATCTGTTATAACCCTAAATTCTACCATACATGCATACTTGGCATCAAGCCCTCTTACTTGTTATTTTTTCCATGCCATCACTAAGCAACTCTTCTTAAAAACATTATTTTTTAAGATGTATGCACCCTGCACCACTACTTCCCACGTACACACACTTGATTCACCACTGACGCTCGTGTATGTATGCTAAATGCATCATTATATCCCGTTTATACCCACAAATGTTGCAAAAATTAAAAAGTTGCAAGGAATTCGTTGAGATTACAGGCTATTGGTTAGTTTCCTAGTTGTCCCACCATCTATAGCCCGTCACCCAAGAGAATAACCATCCTTTTTTCATATAAAAGGAGGTGTTGGTGTCTCATTCCAAAGCTAAGCATAAGAACAATGAAACTTTGCTCGTTTCACATCCCCTCCTCGCCCCAAGAATTTTCATCCAGCTTGTGAGATTTGTACCATAATTTCCGATTCTTGCCTTTTTCCTCCATCATAAGCCTATTCCATTCCATAGAGAGAGTGTGAGAGGAGAAATATACATGGAAGCACAATTGGAGATTGGTGAATAGAATCCCAGACCAGGTTTGAGGATAAGTCATCAATCTCATTGTAAGTAAACTTTGTGATATCAATAGAAGGAATACTTTTTTTGTCCTGCAATATGATGTGTCAAATATTTATGTTTGATTTATTTTTTATATTATCATATAACCCATAATTAATATATGAGATGCATGTTTGTAGTTCCCTCTTTGTCTGTTTGTGAATGCAGGTCAGCCTTGGGAGGAGACTTGTAATCAACGAGGCAATCAAACGCAAAAGGATTGACACCGGACGCGGAGTTAAAGGTAGAGTTACCAGATATTTTTAATTTGTATTTCATGCATGAATGTGGGGTATATTCGAGGTAGTTATAAAACGTAGGATACTTTTAGATGGTTAGATCTGCCTACATGTTGAAACCTAGTGTAGTCCATAGGGGGGGTTTCCCACTATAGCACACATGTGATAACCCTGAGTAAGATATAGTGATGATTGCAAGAAGAAACATACTAGATGAGACATGGACCAAACTATCCAAGTTGTATACATGATCATTCATGTACCAAAAAAGATGAAGAGGAAACTACTTTTGAGATACAAAGTATCTATTATGGATATTGATTGTAAGGAGAATAAGGCTCCAAATATGACTGAACATTAGAATAGAACTCACAATAGACTTGTTCAAAGGATAATGAAGCCACCTTGATAGGAAGCATAATTAAAGTTTGACTCAGATTTTCATATTAAGACTTGGGATTCAACACCAATTATATCTTGTAGAGACTATGAAGTCCTTGTAGACTCAAAAGAAATCAAGAACAGAGTAAGATTGATCTTAGAAAGGATCAGATGGGAAAAGGAGACGTCTTCCAAGATGGACAAATAGATTCCATGAGTTGATAAGACTATATCGTAGCCTTAGAGACTTCTAGGAGATGTGAATTCTCCAAGGAAGATTCCCTTATTTGAGTAACAAAGAAGGAAAACAATCAGAAGGACTGGGATATGAATTTTTCCTTAAGACGAGAAAGTAATCCAGTGGTGAATTCCATGATTGATATAGCAAATAAATCATGTTGCAAATAATAATATAAAGATGTACAAAGCCTAATTTGTGTCCACAGGATTCTCCTAGCAAGAGGGAGAATACTATGACGAGATACCTACTCCAGTAATCGAAGAAACAGTTCCATTTTTCGTAAAGACAACCAGAACAACCACGATTCATATACAATATGAGATTTAAGGGGAGAGATATGTATATTTGAGATTGAGTTAACCCTAGTGCCATTTGGTGTAGTACATTAGTCGGTCAATGTAGACATGATTACAATAACAGATAGATTTATCTCCATGAAAGAAGAAAAGATACTTTAAGTGTTAGTTATTGACCCACTCTCAGTTTCCGATGAAAATGTTGTCGTGATAGAGTAGAGGAGTTACTCTCAGATTTCATAATCCACAATGATAATGGAATAGTCAATCTTAGATTCAGAGCAGTTGCAGGTTTAGAGTCCCAGTCCTAGAGGAACAATTGCAGAGAGAGTAGAAGAAATAATCTCAGGAAGTGAGACATATAGTTCTTTGTAGAAATCACATAGAGCTAGCACATGATTGTGCATATTAAGTTAGACCTGAGCAAGTGTACCAAGTTGGTACAATGTGATGTGAAAATTTGGTTTCAAAGTACAAGATAAGAAGAATCATGTCTAGAAGTTTAAGCAATCTCCAAGAGCTTGGTATGGTAGAATTGATAATTTCCTAATGAGCTTGGGCTTTACCTAGAGTAAATATGATTCTAACATTTACTTCAAGGTTATGAATGATGAGCTTGTTATATTTTTATATTGGTATGATGACTTATTGTAATAAAAACCTCGCTAAAGAATTTGAGATTAAAGATATAGGCTTGATGCATTATTTCTTAGGTCTCGAAGTTTATAAGAGCCCAGAGAAGATCTTCCTTAACCAAGGGAATTATGCAGTTGAAATACTAAATATATTTGACATATTGGAATGTAAATCCATGAACACACCCATGGAAACAAAGTTGAATCTCCTCATTGATACTTCGTCATAATTGGTTGGTACTACTCTATATAGATAGATTATTGGTTTGTTGACGAATACCAAGCTCGATATATTCTTTACTGTGAACACCTTGAGTTAGTATCTGGTAGAACCCAAATGTTTTCACCTTCTAGGTGCAAAGCATGTGATGAGATACCTTAAGGGTACGCTGGACTTTTGTCTCTGTTATACTGGATATCATGACTTCATAATGTTTGGTTATACTAATTCATATTGGGATGGAAGTGTTTCTGATAGAAAGAGAACTTCAATATGTTGTTTCAGTCTAGGTTCAACCATGACTTCATGGAAGAGTGGGAAGCAATCTAATATATCTCTCAACGCGATAGAAGAAGAATACATTGTTTCATGTTCCGCCAATTGTGAAGCCTTATGGCCTCAGAAGTTGTTGACAAGTCTATTCCATCTGAATATGTAAGACACCATGATTCTTTGTGGTAATCAAATTTCCATAAAGATGATGGAGAACCCAATGTTCCATGATAATTCAAAGCACATAGAAATCTGGTATCACTACATTTGTGATATGGAGTAGAGAGGAGTTGTAAAGATCCAATATGTTGGCACAGATGAGTAGGTTGAAAATGTGTTTACCAAGCCTCTATCTCGTTTAAAGTTTGAATACTTTTGAGAAATTCTTGGTATAGTTCGAAAGGACCTCCTTCGAAAGGGGGAGTGATGTTGATGATACTATGGTATCCTAACCAACAATGGGAAGATCTATTAGGATTTTATATCCTAGGGATTGATCATCACTGGGAAGATCCTGAAGGTCCGGTAAGGATGGTCTTTTAGAGTACCTGTGCATGTATATGTCAACTGTGGTCAATAATGGTAGCTCCATTAGGATTTTATATCTTAGGGAATATTTTGATTCCTGGGAAGATCCCTAAGGTACGATAAGGATGATCTTTCAGAGTACCACGTGGTAGCTCTATTAGGATTTTACATCCTAGGGAATCTTATGATTCCTGGGCAGATCCTAAAGGTCCGATAAGGATGGTCTGTCAGAGTACCACAAAATGTTGTTATTGCACCTGCCTCATTCTATTTCCATATGATGATGATGTTGTTATCTCAACCTTGTGTTGATGATGTTGTTATCTCATCCTCATGTTGATGATGTTGTTGTCTCAAACTTGTGTTGATGATGTTATTGTCTCAACCTCGTTTTGATGATGTTGTTATCTCAACCTCTTGTTGATGATGTTGTTGTCTCAACCTCGTATTGATGATGTTATTTTTTCATCCTCGTGTTGATGATGGTGATTAATTTAGCCTCTTGTTGTTGATGATGTTGTACCATCCTTGTGTTGTTGTTGATGATGTATTGGCCTCATTTTGGTGATATTGTTGCTCTAGATTCGTGCTATTGATGTTGATGTTTCATCTTCATGCTGCTACTGATGATGATGATGATGTTATTCCATCTCCATGGTGTGAATGATGATACTGATGTTATTCCATCTCCATGTTGTGAATGATGATGATGATGCTACTCTAGCTCCATGCTGTGGATGATGATGTTATTGATGATGAGAAAAACTTTCGATGATTTTTAGATATTCCAGTCAGTGTTCCAGATGCTGATGATGTTGCTTCCCTCTCTTTCTCCTCATGATGTTGTATTGGGTTATGTCAGTAGAATACCCTTCTCGTTAAGGGNGGGGGAGTGTTGAAATATTGTAACTTTGAAGAATATTCTAATTATAATTGAGTCATTATCTAATAGATCAAATCCCCTTTTCTGGATTGATCATGTTGAGACTTATGTATGAACGAATTCCGTTTTGTGGATTGTTCAAACAACATTTATATGGTGGTATTTGAGAATTCGACCCGTAGGGTTTATTAAAGTGGTTTTAACCACTATTGGAAGATGTAACATCCCGCTCTGGCGCACTGAGACCACTTATTATTTGAGGACACTTGCTCGCAAGTGATCTGGACTCTTTTTGACATTAGACCTACTATATTTGATTATGATGTGATTTGACAGATGAC
>SNQJ01S0002227.1:98906-117969 GCA_010110895.2 Picea sitchensis
TGAGCATCACCCGATGCAATGAGTGCTAAGTGGACTATTCAAATCATGAGAATTATTGGTCAGTTGCGACTAATACTCATGAATATGGGTCATAGATTAATGACTTACACTACGTAGTTAATCCCGAAAATAATATCTAATATCTTGCACTGCGGAAGCCCCTATATACTTAAGATAAAATGTTGTTTACATTGTGATTGTGTTTATTTCAGTGATACTTCTTATGTTGTTATGCTCTTGTAAATTGAAAAGAACTTAATAACAAATATAAATTCAATAAAAAATAAATATGCTAAATTTATCTTTCTATTGTTCCTCAAATGGGATAGAAAACAAAATTGGTATGCCATGCAAATAAAATAATGACCTTCATAGGTAATGTACTTGATAATATGATGGAGTACATCACCCCATGTCTCTAGTAAAGACAATATATTTACCCCTTTCCTTGTATCTTCCACTACTTCATCTTGTTCCAAAAACACACGACTGGCTCTGGATGATTCCACTCTTTCCTCATACCGACACCTTCCATGTGCTTCCAATTTTGTAGCTTGTGGGATAATTTATTTTGTCATAGATAATTCTAGGTCATTTATATTTGTCACTCTCTCTAAAATTCCGAGCAAAATGTTTTTCCAACAATGTACTTCTATTTTGTATTCTCTCAAATAATTGTAACCACCCATCTCGCCAAAAAATATTAGCCACCTACAAATTGTTGAGAATAACTTACATTGTAATAGGCTCCTTTGAAAATAAGTTTTCTCCCGTGCTACAGACAGTTCTTATTTCATAGATGCAACCACCTCCTGCATAATCCACACTTATTTGATCTTTGACATAGTATAATGTAGTTCAAGCTTGCAATTCACTAGAATGATATGCTACAGAGTAAGTATTCTATCTAGAAATATATTTTGTGGAAGTATGTTGGATGCAATATTATTATTTCTCGATTAAAAACACAATAATGGATTCATAATTCAAATAATGTACTTTTGTAATGTTGGCAAGGAAATGGAAACAACACACAACAAAATCTATTGGATTAACTATCTTGTTGACTCTTCCATCAAATAAATAACTAATCAACCTGCATGGAGAATTGATCGCAAAGAGAGGTAAGGGCATGTGGCTTATGGAATAATGGGAATAGTAAATAAGAATTAATCACGAGTTATGGTGGATGATGTGGAGATATGGAAAAAATTATGGTGGTAATTGCCACATAAAATATGGAGGTACTATTGATACACTCTAATGTGTCTGTCATGTCGTAAATATTTTTGGTGAATAACAATTAATTTTTTAGTCATGACAACTAATTTTTCCAGTCAAATTAACCTCCCCCGAATGGAAGTCGTGGCCATCCCGACAACTAGAAGAAGAATAGACATGAAAAATATGTAATTTAAATAATAAATAAATAAATTCAAAAGAAAAAGGAGGGAATACCTTGTCACCGCGAGAGTTGCATTCTTGTAGAGGCTGATGTTTCAGAATGAAGGTTTCCAAGGTTGCAGAGAAAAACTGGAGAAACAATGAGGCAATAAGGTTACCAACATGGCTAAGAAAACTTATTACCTCTCACTTCTTTGTTGATACCCATAGAATTTTGATAACAACATTTTTTGCAAGATCTACTTGAATTCCCTTAGTATAAATATGATGTCCTAACACAATTCCTTCTATCATAATTAAAAAACACTTTTCATTTCTCATTGATACATGATTTTCTATGCATCGCTGAAGAAATTTTTCTACTCTATTTAATGCTTCATCAAATTGATTGACAAAATTAGTTTAATCATCCATAAACATTTCTGCGTGGTCAAATATTAAATCCAAAAAAATACTTAAAACAAGTCTCTGAAAAGTGGTTGGTGCATTGCACAACCCAAAGGGTGGAACACTATAAGAAAGGTTCCTAGGGGCATGTGAATGTTGTTTTTTCTTAATCCTCTAGTGCTATTTCGATTTGGTTATACTTGCTAAAACCATATAGGAAGGAAAAATATTATTTTCCAGATAAATAATCCAAAACTTGGTCAATGAATGGTAAAGGGAAATTATCTTTTTCATGGATTTGTTAAGTTCCCTACAATCAACACAAATATGCCTCTTTCCTCCTTTATTAAGAACCGACACAAGTGGATAAACCAACTCTCTATCAAAAGTTGGATAAATGAACATGGTTGTTAGGAGTTTTTGTAGCTCGTATTTTACAATGTCTTTTAGAATAAGACACATTCTTTGTTGTGGGTGTCGAGAAGGTTTCATTCCATCTTGAGTATAAATATGGTGCATACAAATAGATCCATAAATATCATGTGTGTTTTCGTAATTCCAAGAAAATGCTACATAATATTTTTGTAGCAATTTCTGTAATTTTTGTTACCATTTTGGCCATAGATGGTTGTTTATACTTAGATATTTCCATGGAAAAATATCAATGGTTTTAACCTAACTGTTAATAGATTCTTTTACAAAATATTCATTCAAGTATTGAGGAATATTACCATCACTAAAATTTTAAATAAACACATTAGAATAATCATTTTTTTCATTACTAACAGAGCTTGATCCTTCTTCTATGTGTTGTTCACATTCCCTAATGCCAACAATTGTTGAATAAGCATTATGTATAAATATTGATATCAATATTTCATCAAATAGTTCCTTCAACTATATTTCTTGTTCAATTGTATGAATTGGTGTTACATTTTTAGTATAATAGTCATTCCCATCATCAGGTGGAATCGACAAAGGTTACTCTATTTCCAACATGGACTTTGTTGGGGGATACAATTTAAATTTCTTAATAGATTCTCCTTGTGAAATTTTCATATTTCCCAAGTGACATTCTATGTAAGCATCAACAATTGCTAACCATTGATGCTCCAAGATTAATGGATAGTGGACCATTTTTGTTTTAATATGCAATATTATAAAATCTATTGGGTACTCCCATGAATCTATTGTGAATGCAATATATTCTAGGATTCCTTTAGGTTTAACCGTTGACTTATCATCCATTTTCAAAATTGTTAGTATTTGACGTATTAGTTTATGAAGATTCAAGTTTTCCATAACTTCTACAGTCATTATATTAATGGTGGCACTCAAATAAATTAGAGTGTTTGGAATTAGATTTTTTCCAATATAAACTTTGACTACACGATTACGTGGATCAATTTACTTTGGATTGACAGTTTATCCTAGCAAAAGTTCAGACAACTGTCCTACTACTTGGATAGTAGGGGGATCTTGTTTCTTCCCTCCTAGTTTCTTGACAAACAGGTCTGTACTGACCTTACTATAAATGTGAATGTCTTTTGTGGCTTGAATCGAAGGGATTTTGACACATAAATTCTTCAACTCACCCATAATGTCAAATGTTGGATGTCGTTGAAATTTAGATTATTGTAATATATATGGAAAAAGTACAATATTATCTTTGTTTTCTAACAAATATTGGACACAATTTTGAATGGGATTAGAGGATATTGGTTTCAATTGTTCTCCATCCTTCCTAACCACATGTTATTATTCACTAATGTTGTCTACCCTAATGGGTATAGGATATTCTAACACTTTCCCTGATCAAAGATGACTGACTTGACATTCAAGTTTTGGAACCGTATAGGATGGAAAATCTTCTAATTCATTAGAATAAGTTACTGGTAGACCTAATTGTATTGGTTGATTGGACTGACTTGACTAGTTTGGTTTTTGTCGATTTGGTTGTGGCTGGTTTGGTTTCCCTATCCTATTATTAGGATTCAAATTATGTTGGGTGGGAAACTATAAGTGTCTTGTTTTCATTTGATTATCTCCTTATATTGGAGTATACAACAATTATTGTTTTTGATGTGTAGGGAAATTATTATATGGTCGAAAAGTTTGTTGTTGATTTGGCCATGTGCTCCCTTGAATTGCATATGGTTTTTGACCATAACTCATTGGATAAGGGAAAGTTTGTGGCCATGGTTATTCATGAGTTTGAAACCATGGAAAATATTGTTGACTATGTTGGAATGGTAAAAAATATGGTTGATTATTATGTTGAGGATATTGACTGGACCATGATGGTATCAAATATTGATATTTCTAACCTCCTAGAAACTGTAGTATTGGTTTTCCAAACCATCACTGATTAATAAAGTAGACTTGTTCAACATTCTATTCAGAATTTTGGTATATTTCCTTTAAACCTGACAATTGTGGACATTCGTTAGTATCATGATTTTCATAAAAAATATTGTACACTTTTACTACAACAAGTGGATGCTCATTTCTTGGATGTTTCTTAGTGCACATGGGGTAGAAAATTGCTAAGGATTTCTCGTTTTCCTCTTGTTTCCTTTTTTTGTGTGCAGAGTATCCAATTGCATAGATAAAAAGTTTAGGATGTCTATTTTTATATTCTCTATTATATTTCCAATTTCAGCTTTAGTTACTCTAGTTGTATTTGTGCTCTTTGATGTTGAAGGTAAGATAGTTTTTAACCCCCTACCTTTCATCATGGTTTCTCTAGAGTAGTTTTTAAACAAGTCTTTTATTTCAACATAAGTGAATTGATAAATATACCCTGCAACAATTAGATCCAAATTTACCATCAAATATTCTCTTATTCCTCTGAGAAATACTAATTTCAGTGATTCATCATCAAGTTTAAAGTTTTTGCCTCGTTTATAACTAAACTAAAACCTTTCAGCATGGTCCTCCAATGTTTCATCATCCCTTTGTGTCATACAAAAAATTTCATCTCTTGATTCTCGTGCTTTACAATAATCCTTATACTTTTCTAATAAATATTTCTTCATATATTCCCAAGTACCAATGCTTCATCCTTGTAATCCCATAAACCATATTAAATAAGCATCCTTTAAATTTGAGGGAAACAACCTTATATTTTTAACATAATTTTTGTATTTATATGTCTGACAAAAAATTTCAAATTCAAACAAGAAATTATTTGGGTCCTTTGTAGGTAACCCATAATATAGTGGAATAATTGAGGGGTTTATATTTTTTATTTCATATTCTTTGTCAAATTCTCTAATAGGAAATGGATATTCCTCGTCTTGACTATCTGGTTCATTTCTTGGAATATGTCTTTCTTCCTTATGTCTCTCATCTCTATCTCCCATATTGAACAAATTATCAATTTACCAACCAATGGTTTCAAATTTTATGTCATAAGGTCTATGAAATACCCACAAATCAATATATGGATCGTCTAATTCAATCTTAAACTCAAGATCATCTTTCAAACTGTGAGAGGTTGAAGCATAATCCTCTTCCTTATTTAATTCTTTAGGATTAGAATTTGAAGGGTTATTAGGTATAAATATTCCAAACTTATCTCTCCTCCTCCTCATTCATACCCCTTTATAAGAGTATACTCTACTTAATAAATCCCTTGAGCCAATATGAAAAGAAAAAGAATCCAAAAATATTAGCGTTTTCTCGACAATGGTGCCAAAAAGTGATGGTCTCAAGAAATGCTTGGAATTAACACTCCATTAATCACATGGACCTACTTTAATTATCAACTCGAGGAATGTAAACTTTCAAAGCATTGTGAAAAGTATATGCTTATTTTGGGACCTTTGTTTCTTGGATTTATTGCTAATTATTGTTATTCATTTCTTTTGGGTTAGGGTAAAAAACATTTTTCCATATGTTTTCCTAATTTACATAAAATTAATGTAGCAATTTGAAAGTTTAGCTATAGTAGTTCAATGTAGCAAACTAGAAATTTATGCTATTAAACAAATGTACATCAAAACATAAATTCCAATTGCGTGAAATAATAAAATGAAATAACATTGTTCATCTGCAACTCAATCGTTTGCATTACTGTAAATTAGGTACCGAGAACTAGTTTAGACTTTTAGCCTATCTGTAATAAGGAATCTAAAAACTGAAAAATAATGTTTTCTACTTATGCATGAAGGTAAAATCAATCCAAAATAAATCTTTTTGACATAATGAGATTAAAAAGAAAGAATTAATTGACGTAAAGGAAAAATTGTTCTAATTCAATAATGAAATTAACAATGCTAACTAATCTATGTAAGAAATAGGATCATCATGGTTGTAGAGTGTTCCTTTCTCTACATTATGTTGGTTAACCTTAGGTTGAATCAATTGATCACAACAAGGAAAATATTTAGAAAAAAAGATGATTTGTAACCAAGAACAATATATTGACAATCAAAATTCCAAACCCCGATAGGTTCTCCTTATTGTTTATTTAGACCGAACTGTCATGTGTTCTTGGGAAATTTCCCTCTTTCTAGGAAATAACTAAAAACCATTTCAACTTAAATTATTTAAAAGAAAATCATGTTTCCAAAAATAGATTTGTGTCTTGTCTTTCATTTTACTTAATCAAAAATCAAATGCATAAGTATCACACCCTTATGGAAACACTTAATAAATCCTACATGACTTCCGGATTTCAACTAATGTTTTTCCAATAACTCAATATAAACCACGCTCTCTTGAAAATATCCTTATGTTGATGAGAAACTCTTCAACACCATGTACATTCAACAAATGGTATTCTTTCTAACGAAAACATCTATAGAATTTGGCAGGCTTGATCTTTTGAACTTCATTTGATAATAAATTTTGCAGCTCCTAATCAAAGAACCAAAAATACACAATTTGTTTCCTAAATCCTGGAATTAGACCAGTTAGCTTCCTGACACATAGATCATGCATCAACGTTCCTTTCCTAATAAAAATAATGTATTTCATATTAAAGTTCAAACCAAAGATTCATGTTATTCAAGAAAGGTAAATGAGGTGGAAATGGTGAATAATGGATAGGAAGTGGTCAAGTTTTTCTCAATTAGGAAGGATAATGAAGTATTTTAAAGGGAAAGAAATAAAACAATTACCATCCTCATCATACTCCCCAGCTTAACCTTTGGCACATCCCTTGTGCACTAATATAAATCCACAAATATCACTTGAACATTATATCTGGAATAGGTATCCCTAAAATCATAGGGTAATAATTGTGTATTACTACTTTCTGCATGTAATCCTACTCAAAGGGACCCACCATCATTGGTTTTCAAGTCTCAATGTGGCCTGTGATGTCATTTTCGGTTTTCATCACAATATTTATCCATTTATTTCCAAGGAAAATTCCACACTGATTTTTAAAATTTCTAATGGCCTATAATGCCATTACTGGTTTTCAATTTTTTTTTTCCTACAACATCATAACTAAGTGAAGTTAAGGGTTTGAAGTCCCTCAACTACATTCAAAGCGTGTTGTTGCTGCAAACTAGAAGTTAACTCCTCCTTGGACTCTAGGATTTTGTATAACTTCAATAGATGAACATGAACCAATAATGGAATTCTTTCGATATCAATTGTTTGTAATTTTACTATGACATTATAAAAAACAATGTCCACTTCATATGGCCCAACTCATCTTGTTGTTAATCTTCCTTTAAAATCATGAAATCTTGAATCATATAATAATTCCCAATCTTTTGTTTGATATTTATTATCCTTGATGAAACGATCATGCCACCTTATATGTTGTTTTTGTAGAGTTTCTTTACCCTGTAGTTCTTATTGATGAAACTCGTCCAACATGTTAAGTTGTGTAATTTATTCTTTCTGTGCAACATATATATCTATTCTTGAGTAAACTTCTGTGCGAAGAGTCTTTATTTCAAATTCTATAAATAAAAGACCTATTTTTTCATAGACTAACTCATATGGTGTAAATCCTATTTATTTTTTCCATGTTATACGATAAGTCCAAAGAACTTCGGAAAATTTATTTGCTCAATCTTTATGGTGGAACTGAACTGTGTTTGTTAAAATATTTTCCAGTTCTCTATTAGTCACTTCTAGTTTCCCATTTTCTTGGGGATGATAAGTTGTTTTCTTCTAATGATTAATTTCATATAGCTCCATTAGGTCTGCTATCAACTTGGAAGTAAACTGAGATCATCTATCTGATACAATTTTTCGTGACATGCCAAATCTACTGAATATGTTGTCATAAAGAAATTCAACATTGCACTCTTCTTGAATATTTTTTAAGGGGATGAACTTCCACCCACTTAGTTATATAATATGTACATACTAATTTATGTAAATACTAATATGTACATACTAACTTGTTAATTTCATAAAGGACTACTAAGAACTCCTTCTCTGTCGTAGTGTAATTATGTTCATGTTTTTCCATTTTTTTGTTGATGTAATACATAGCCAAATATTCCTTTTTTCCTCACATAACACCCATAATTTTATCATAAGTAACAATATAAATATGAAATGGTAACTTCCAATTAGGTACTCTCAAAATAAGGGTTGTGACTAATTTCCTTTTTAAGTCCTCAAAGTATTTTTGACAAGCTTCATTCTAGATATATTTTGCATCATTAGTGAGAATAAAAAACAATGGAGAAGCTAATTGCTAAAATTTTGAATAAATCTTCTATAATGTCCATCATGTCCAAGAAAACCTCTTATCTCCCACTACTTTGTTGGCATCGAAAAAAATTTCATAACAATATTTTTTGTGGGATTTAATCGAATTCCCTGGAAGAAATCTGATTTCCTAACACAATTCCTTCTATCATGATTAAAAACACTATTCATTTCTCAACCATACATTATTTTCTACACATTGTTGAAGAATTTTTTTTAATCTATCAAATGATTCATCAAATTGATTTCCAAAAGTAGTGAAATCATCCATAAACATCATGGATGATTTTAGGGGCTAAATTTCGCTCATGGGCTAATTTTCCATGTTTTTTCTCAAAACAATATTCACTATTCTAAAAATGATTCGCCCAAATTCTATAGGATACAATCATTTTACCTTAAAATTCGCCAAACTTTTATACAAACTATATAAAATCCTTAGAAATTTGAATATTTTTAGAAAAATATCTCCAAACATTTATAGTTGGCATATGAAGGATTAGTAAGATTCGCCAAGTTTTCTACATTTAAAAATAAATTTCCATCCTTAAAATCATCCCTGATAAACATTTCCACCCAAGCATGTATTAAATCAACAAAAATGCTTAAGACATATCTCTAAAAAGTGGTTGGTGCATCACACAACCAAAACGATAGAAATATATAAGAAAAAATTCCCCGGGGGCATGTGAATGTTGTTTTGTCCTAATCTCGAGGTGCTATTTGGATTTGGTTCTACCTGCTAAAACCATCTAGGAAGGAAAAAAATTATTTGCTAGATGAAGCATCCAAAACTTGGTCAATGAATGGTAAAGGGAAATGGTATATTTTGTTGGATTTGTTAAGTTCCCTATAATCAACACAATTACGCCACTTTCCTCCTTTCTTAGGAACCAACACAAGTGGAGAAACCCACTCACTATTAGAAGTTGGATAAATGAACCCTACTGTCAGGAGTTTTTGTATCTCATCTTTTATAATATCTTTCAAGACATGATTCATTCTTTGTGGTGCTTGTCGAACATGTTTCATTCCATCTTGAATGTAAATGTGGTGCATACATATATATGGATCAATACCATGCATCTCTTTGTAAGCCCAAGCAAATGATGCAAAATATTTATGCAACAATTTATGCAATTTTTGTTGTTGTTTGAATTGTAGTTGGTTGTTTATATTTAGAGATTTCCCTAGAAAAATATGAATGGTTTTAACCCAACTATTAACATATTCTTCTAAAAAATATTCATCCAATTATTGAGGAATATTATCTTCACCAAAAATTTAACATAACCCATTAGAATCATTAATTTTTGCATTACTAACAGATCTTGCTCCTTCTTCTTCTGTGCGTTCGTCACATTCACTAACACCAACGGTTGTTGAATAAAATTTTTGGATAAAGTTTGATATCATTCTTTCATTAGATGGTCCTTTAGCATTAGTGTTTGTTCAATTGTAAGAATTGGTGTTACATTTTCAACATAATAGTCATTCCCATCATCAAGTAGAATCCACAAAGGTTCTTCTATATCCAACATGACTTTACTGGGGAAAAAAATTAATGTTCTTAACATATTCTCCTTGTGAAATTGTCATATTTCCTAAGAGACACTCTATGTAAGCATCGACAGTTACTAACAATGGATTCCACAAGATTAATGGATAACCTCCTCTATTTTTTGGGGGGTGCAATATTAAAAAATATGTTGGGTACTCCATGAATATATGGTCCCTACAATATCTTCCAATATTCCTTCTAGTTTAACCATAGAACTATCAACCATTTGCAAAACCTGTTATGTTTGAGGCATTAGATTCTAAAGATTCAGGTTCTCCATAACTTCTACAGTCATTATGTTAATGGTTGTGACCAAATCAACTAGAGTATTTGGAATTGGAGTTTTTCCAATATAAACATCGACTACATGATCACATGGATCAATGTACTTTGGATTAAAAATATATCCTAATATAAGTTCATAAAATTGTCCTACTACTTGGATAGTAGGGGGATCTTGTTTCTTCCTTCTGGGTTTCTTGACACATGGATCTTTGATGACCTTACTATAAATGGAAATGTCTTTTATGGCTTGAATCAAAGGTATTTTGACAAACAAATTTTTCAATTCATCCATAGTGTCAAATGTTGTCCGTGGTTGAATTTTAGGTTGATGTAATCTATCTGGAAAAGGTACATTATTATCTTTGTTTTCTAAAGAATCTTGGACATTGATTTCAATAGGAATAGAGGACATTGGTTGCAAATTTTCTCCATCCTATCAAACCACATGTTGTTCTTCACTAACGTCTTCTACACTAAGTGGTCTAGGATATTCTAACACTTTCCCTAATAAAAAATGAATGACTTAAAAATCAAGTGTTCAAACTATATAGGCTGAAAAATATCCTACTTCATTAGAATAAATTGATTGAACTGATTCTATTTGTTGACTATATTGACTTGACTAGGTTGGTTTTTGCAGATTTGGTTGTGGCTGGTTGGATTTCCCTATCCTACTATTAGTATTTGGATTAGGTTGGGTAGGAAACTATAAGGTTCTTCTTTGTGTTTGATTATGGCCCTATATTGGAGGAGGAAACAATTGTTGTTGTTGATGTGCAGGACAATTATTATATGGTTGAAAAGTTTTTTGTTTATTTGGCTATGTGTTCCCTTGAATTTCATATGGTTGTTGACCATAATTCATTGGATAAGGGAAAGTTTGTGGCCATGTTTGTTGATGAGTTTGAATATGTGGAAACAATTGCTAACTATGTTGGAATGGTGAATAAGATGGTTGATTATTATGTTAAGGATATTGATTAGATCATGATGGTATACAAAATTGATCTTCTTTGACTCTTAGTAACTGTGGTATTGGATTCCCAAAACTGTGGTTGACTAATAAAGTAGACTTGTTCAACATTATGTTCATAATTTTGGTATATCTCCTTTAAATGTAACAATTATGGGCAAGTGTTACTATCATGATTTCTAGAAAAAACATTGCAAAATTTTACTATAGAAAGTGGACACTCATTTCTTGGATGTTTCTTAGTGCACCTAGAGTATAAAATTGCTAAGGATTTATCATTTTCCTCTTGTTTCATTTTTTATTGCAAAGCATGCAATTGCATAAATAAAGAATTTAGGACATTTTTTTTTCATATCCTCTATTATATTTGCAATTCCATCTTTAGCTACTCTAATTGTATTTATGTTATTTGATGTTGAAGGTAAGAAATTTTTTAACACCCTACCTTTCCTCATAGTTGCTCTCAAGTAGTTTTTAAACAAGTATTTTATTTCATCAAAAATGAATTGATAAATATCCCCTGCAACAATTAGATCCAAATCTTCCATCAAACAATCCCTTACTACTATGAGCAATACTAATTTGAGTGATTCATCATCAAGTTTATAGTTTGTGCCTATTTATAACTAAATTGAAACCTTTGAGGATAATACTCCAATGTTTCATTATCCCTTTGTTTCATACGAAAAATTTCATTTCTTGTTTCACGTGCTTTACAATAATCCTTGTATTTTTCTAAGAAATATATCTTTGTCTCTTCCCAAGTACCAATGATTCCTCCTGATTCCTCCTTGTCCCATTAACCATCTTAAAAAAGCACCCTTTAAAGTTGAGGGAAACAACCTTATATTTTGAGCATCATTTTTGTATTCAAATGTCCCATGGAAAACTTCAAATTAAAACAAGAAAGTATCTCGGTCGGTCCTCTGTAGGTAACCCATAAAATAGTGGAAAAATTGAGGGGTTTATATTTTTTATTTTGGCGTTTTCGTGAAATTCTATAATAGGAAATGGATATTCCTCATCTTCACTATCTTGTCCATTTCTTGGAATACATCTTTCTTCCTCATGTATGTTGTCTCTATTTCCCATATTGAACAAAGTCTCAAGTTCCCAGCCAATGGTTTCAAATTTTACTCCGGAGGGTCTTCGTGAAATTCTATAATAGGAAATGGATATTCCTCATCTTCACTATCTTGTCCATTTCTTGGAATACATCTTTCTTCCTTATGTATGTTGTCTCTATTTCCCATATTGAACAAAGTCTCAAGTTCCCAGCCAATGGTTTCAAATTTTAAGCTGAAATATCCACAAATCAATATATGGGTCGCCTAATTCAATCTTAACCTCAGGTTCATCTTTCAAACTGTGAGAGCTTAGAGTAGAATCATCTTCCTTATTTAATTCGCTAGGATTGGAAGTTGAAGGGATATTAGGTAGAAATATTCCAAACTTGTCTCTTCTCCTCCTCATTTATTCTCCTTTAGAGAAGTACACTCCAATGAATAAATTCCTAGATCCAACTTGCAAAGAAAAAGGCTCCAAAAATATTAGTTCTTCCGCGACAAAGGCACCAAAAAGTTATGGGATAAAAAATGATTGTAATTAACACTCCATTAATCACATGAATCTACTTTAATTATGAACTCAGGGAACATAATATTTCAAAGCGTTGTGCAATGTATATGCTTATTTTTGGACCATTGTTTCTTGGATTTAATGCTAAATATTTATTTTTTTCTTTTAAGTTCGGGGCGAAATCATCTTCCCTTCGTTTTCATAATTTACATAAAATTAATGCAACAAGTGGGAAATTAATGCAAACAAAAAATTATGCTACTGGAATAATGTATATTAGAACAGAAAGTTCAGTTGCATGAAATAAGAAAAAGAAATAACATCTTTCATCTCCGCCTCAACCATTTGCATTACTGCAAATTAGCTACACAGAACTGGTTCATACTTTTAGTCTAATAAAAACTGAAAAATAATCTTATCTACTTATGTATGAAACTAAAAACTAAAGTCAATCCAAAATAAAGTTTTTTGACAAAATTAGATTGCAAAAAAAGAATTGACTGACAAAAAGGAAAAACTCTTCTAATTAATTACTGAAATTAACAATGCTAACTAATCTATGTAAGAAATAGGATCACCGCAACTGCAAAGCAACCCTTGTTCTTGAGTCTGTTGGTTATCCTTACGTTAACTCAATTGATCATAGAAAGGACAAGATTTAGAAAAATAAATAATTTGTAAACATGAACGATATATTGATAATGAGAATTCCTAACCCAAATATGTTCTGCCTCTTATTTCTTTATACAAAACTGTCATGAGTTCTTGGGAAGTTTCCCTCTTTCTATGAACTAACTAAAAATTGTTTTAACTTACATTATTTATAAAAGAAAATCATGTTTCTAAAAATAGATTTGTGTCCTGCATTTGATTTTACTTAATAAACAATCGAATACATAAGTATCACGCCCTTATGGTACCTCTTAATAAATCCTACATGAATTCCAGATTTCAACTAATTCTTTGTGAGAAAGTCGATATAAACCATTCTCTCTTGAAAATATCCTTATGTTGATGAGAAACTCTTCAACACCACGTAGCTCCGATAGCTAGTATTCCTATTGAAAAAAATATATGTACCATTTGGAAGACTTGATCCTCTGAACTTTCACTGATGAGAAATTGTGCAGCTCGTAATAAAATTACTAAAAATACACACTTTGTTTCTTGAATCTTGGAATTAGACAAGTTAGCATCTTGACACATAAATCATGCATCCACGTTCGTTTCCTAATAAAAATCATTTATTTCATATAAAAATTCAACCCAAAGATTCATATTATCCGGAAAAGGTAAATGAGGTGGAAATGGTGGATAATGGGTAGGAAATGTTCAAGTTTTGTCAATTAGGAAGGATAATGAAGAATTTGAAAGGGAAATAAATAGGACAATTACCATGCTCATCAAAAGAGAAAAGATACATCAAGGTCAGTACAAGAACCAAAGGACTGCCACTTTGGAAAATTAATAAGCCACTCAAGCCTACTGACTCAAAGTTGAGAAACCTTAATCCTACTCACTCAAAGTTGAGAAATCTCAAGCTTGGATGGGGAAATTGGTATTGACATTCAGTGTTTCTAGGAATCTCTACGTCTTTTGGTGGTGAATTTGACCAATTTAGTGATGTTGATAAATTGGGTGACCAATCTCTTTTGGTATACTAGTCTATTTTTTATGTTGGTTTTTTAGTCTATTGGTTTGTTGGTCTACTGGTTTGTTGTTTATGTTGGTTTCTTAATCTATTGGTTTGTTGGTCTACGGGTTTGTTGTTTATGTTGGTATTCTAGTATGTCATTTGTGATCTAATTTTGAATTCAACCTATCAACATAAGAATCTTGGCTTTGGGGGCCCCGTGAGGGCTCAATTTATGTCAAAATCATATACCTCTTTTGTAGTGTAGCTAGGGGAATGATATGAGGTACTTGGGGAGGTACCCAAGGGGAATAATAATATAGATATAGTGTTTTCTATGTAGGTCACTATTAGTAAATAAGGCTTAGTGTGAACATAATAAATTTAAGAGTCCTTACTAGAAGATTCTACTTCTAGAAGGTTCATCCTCTAGAATGTTTATATGTGGTAGGTAGCACTATATAAAAGGGTATGAGAAATGTAATGTGAAATTTGAGAGTATTCTATTTGGAGCAGCAATAGGAGGTTTCCCCCTCGAAGAAGCAAGTGAACAGAACTGGATCATTTCCTTAATATGATCTATTGTACGGTGTTTCCCTACCTTAAGGGTTTGGATAATAATAAAGTGTGGATTTAAAAAAAAAATTGCAGGGTTTCAAAATATCAAGAAAAAGAGCTCAACCGTGACATTCTAGACAATTATTGTAGATTTGTGTGCATAATTTTATGAAATTGGTTGTAGATCTGAGTTCCTCTAAAAAACAACCAATTTCAAAAAAATAATTGTCTAAAATGAATTATGAGAAGTGAATTAATCAACATTTTAAAATTTGCATTTTTTTAGGTTTTTTAGTGGAAGGCCATGCAATTTTGCTGATTTTTTTAGAAATTGGTATCAAAATAGCCCAAACAAATTTCACATCATATTTCCTCTTGCAAAACTATCCCATGAAAAAAAAAAATTATCTGAGCTTCGGAAGTGAATATATTGTTTATTTAAAGTCAACCAATTTTTAGGGGTTTTTTGTGATGATGATGGGAGTGCATATATCATAAATTTATATTGCTACCATATTAGTGACACTATATAGAGGATTTTAAGAGATTTATTTTTGTATATTATATGTGGTGTTACCAATGGATTCGTTTTCAACTCCTCATGGATTTGCGGTGAAATATGGAATCCCTCAAGGCCAAATTTCAAAATATGGAATGGGATATGGAAGAAAAATTTCAACATATTGAACATATCATAATTGCATAGTAGAAGAGATAAATTAGGGAGACCACATACAATTATATCACAAGATAATATAATCAAGAAAAATATAATTGTTATGGTTACAAGGAAAACTGTGATGATTGCTATATGGAGAGTTATAACATGGAGATCATCAGTCATTGTGTCACAACAAGATATAATCAAGAAACATATGATTGGTCTTACTCGGAGGCCGAATGTGATGACTCATGTATGGATATTTGACATTTCTAGTATGACAACCACTTCCATCTTCTATTTGATGAATCTACTCCACCTCATGTAGAGAACATATGTAAGAGTAGACAAGAGCCTTCTATGCATATTGTTCTTCAATTTTCTTATTCTCGAGTACGAGTGGATGATTTTTTGGCCAATTCTACATATTTAGATCCACATGATCAATGCCAATCTTTGGAGCATAATTTTTTATCTAGCTATTGAGTTCTGATATCTTCAGCGTGGAGTTCACATGAGCAATTGGACATGGGACCTAGATTTACAGTGGCGGTTGGACTACTTCAACATGTTGGCTAACACTTCCACATGGGATCCTAGTTCTTTATCCTACTTCATTATTTTGTTTCACACTTATCCATGGGACCTTGGTATATGGTTGTATTTCCTTATAACAAGTGTTGACGACAACTCTTTCATAAGGGGGATGGAATGTAGTGTAGCTAGGGGAATAATATTGGGTACTTAGGGAGATACCTAAGGGGAATAATATTAGAGAGATATTGTTATGTATGGAGGTCATTATTAGTAAATAAGACCTAGTGTGAACAAAAGAAATGTAAGAGAGGTTACTAGAAGGTTCCTCCTATAGAATGTTCTGAGGTGGTAGTATCACTATATAAATGGGTATAAGCAAAGTAATGGGAAAATTATGAGTATTGTATTTGGAGTGGTAGATCATTAGGATGTTTCCCCATCAAAGAGGGAAGTGAGAAAGAGTGGCTCCATTCCTTAATAGGATCTATTGTACGATGTTTCCCTACCTTAAGGGTTTGGATAATAATAAAGTGTGGATTTTCTATATTGCTCTCTGGATCTTGTGTGGTGATTGTGTTTGCAGATCTTTAGAACTTAACATGTTTTTTTTAGTTGTAGTCTTACCTACAGGTACAAACCTAAGTAATCCCATGGTTTTATTCTACATCTATAGGGTCTAGAGTCTATTTTGTGGGAGTTATCTTACTCTATTCTGTTAGGGTCATTGTCACTCCCAATCGAAACATGCCACATGGAAAGGAAAGGGAAGGACCACAGTTCATGTCCTGAGAAGAAAATATAGGGGGACAAAAGGAAGGATAGATAAACACAAGGCTCCTGTGACACATGCTTAGTAGGGAGCTAGAAAATATGAGAGTTTCTACCAAATCAACTCATTCTGGAAGCTCAAAAAGTCATGGATGACTATGAAGAGATTATCAATAACAGAAAGGAGGCCATGACCAAACAAGAAATTGTGAAGGATCTTGGTAGATAGGTGGAGGATCATGTTTATTCAAGGACCTGGGATACCAAGTTGTATAGAACAATTGAGCTACTCTGGATAGCCAAGGATTTGTTGGCATAGATTATTGAGGAGATTGTATTACCACAACAACATATTATGCTGCAGTTCGAACTCCTATGAAGGTAGAATGAAATAATGGGTAAAAAAATTAAGACTCTGGGTAGGTATGTCTTTAGTGTTAAATTCAAAGGCATGATGAAATAAGGGACACAAGAAAGGCTAGATCGATTACTCCTAGCCAGGGGAAAGATATAGGAACCTCTTCGAATTCCATTGAGAGTGGAGAAGAGAGGGAAAATCAAGGATTCTTCTAACATCAAACAAACCCAATGGATACTCATGCAACCTCTTAAGGGTAACTTATATTTTAGTCGACGATTAATTTATTAATCATTTCCTTAATTAAAAATTTTTAATACTCAATTACTATAAACAACCATAAGAAATATGTGTATAGGAAAAGTAAATACTCAAAAACATATACTTATAGCTAAACTCAAACTATTCATAAATTTTCCAACACCTTGAGATTTGGTTTCCACAATAGAAAATTAGACGCTGAATTGCAAAAAAAAGTATTTACAATGGGTTAGTACTAGAATCCCAATGATGGTTAAATAAATGACACTACACGACAACTCTTAATGGAGAGAAATAAGATGAGATGCTTGTATTGAGTATTTAATAAATGTAATATACATTTATCTTAATTTAAGTTAAAGAAGATATGATTTAAATTTGAAAGTAATATAGATTTATTTTAACATGAAATCTTGGAACCTTTTAAATTTGAGAGTAAATGAATTCATCTTAATTTTGAAAATTTAAATGTTTTTGAATTTCAAAATGATATAGATTCATTTAATTTCATTTTTTTTTTAAATTTTGATATTTAATAANAATTGATTGGTAATGAGAAGGATTCTTTTAATATTAATAGATTTTAGATTAAGATAGATTTGATAAATATACTTAAACAAAATAATGGTGTTGCACTTGTTTATTGTTTAGTGATATCATCATAAAGAAACTGTTATTTTGTATTTAGTTATTTTTTAATATATTTTGTAGATGTATGTGGATTAAATGGTGTTGTTTTACTTAAATATTAATAAAGTAAATTAAATTTTTTTCTTAGAACATTTTCAATTAAACACTTCTTAGCATTAAATGTTTTTTTTTCCAATATTTTCAATTAAACACTTCTAATTTAATATTGATTAAAAAATTAATTATATAATTATTATTTTTAATTTAATTATATTTAATTACAATTTTGATAATAAAATTTTATTTTTTCATTATGAAAAATTATTCAATATTTCTATATACAAAGTCATGTCCAAGAGTCCACCTTAATTACAAAATTTTGATATTTAATAGATTTTAAATTAAAATTGATCTATATTTTAATTTATTTTATAAATATATCTCTCATAAATAATGGTGTTTCAATTGATTGGTAATGATAAGGATCTTTTTAATATTTAATAGATTTTAGGTTAATATAGATTTGATAAATATACCTAAACAAACTAATGGTGTTTCACTGGTTTATTGTTTAGTGATCCATAAAGAAACTGTTATTTTGTACTTAATTATTTTTTAATATATTTTGTAGATGTATGTGGACTAAATGGTGAAACAATGGTGTTGTTTCACTTAAATATTAATGAAGTAAATTATTTTTTTTCTTAAAACATTTTTAATTAAACACTTATGAGTATTAAATGTTTTTTTTTTCCAATATTTTCAATTAAACACTTCTAATT
>SNQJ01S0002227.1:124722-139417 GCA_010110895.2 Picea sitchensis
TTCCACAAGGTGGGTAAATGAAAGAGGGATGAAAGGTTGGAAAGAAGCGCTAAGCATAGGGTCTTAAGTCCCTGAGATAATAATTTATTATTATTCCAAAGTGGTGTGAAATGTATACTTTTATCCTAAGTTCCTGGAAAAGAGAACGCATACTTGATGGAGTGCATGCAACTTCATGGGCGACATGTGTCGGCCTAGGCACATGAAATTTAACCCAAGAATTGAGCTGTGATGGGGGTTCATCCTCCATTCTTCCGTCCGTTGTCTGAACTATGTTGCGGATGCGTTTGATCTTTGCATACCTCACGCAGCTCTGAAACCCGAAACTGTGATGTTTTCCTGATAAGCCAACGTATCATCCGTCTGAACCGTTTGAGTCTGCGTTCAACCTCTGCGTTGATTCCTTGTCACACACCTTGAAAACCAGTGGCAAACCCCTGGACTGATCCGTGTCTCCTGTGTGTCCTGTGAACGCAGCTTATCCACCCTTACAGAGCCAATTTTGTACCCAAATCGTTCTTGGGTTGCAACCTTCTGTTTTCTTGAGTGGTGTTGACCAGTTACCATTGTTGTCACTTGTACCTAGATGGAACTGAGTCAGAAGTGGCTGAATAACCAGTTGTCAGGCCCGTGGTTGAAGAGGCAGGTTTTCAGGCCTGTGAGCAACTCTCTCCAGGTGAGAGAGTCTACTAGGAAGTGGTTTTCTCCCAGAGAGAGTCCAACACCATCTACAGAGCTCTGATAATTCCTGATCTGGCCTGTTGTTGAGACCCAGAGAGGGAGGTGAAGCACCAATGGACTGTTCTTGTGAAGGTGTATACTCTCGGGTGGAAGAGGCATGTGGGGAATAAGAGTCCGTGAGTAGTGGGCGTAAGAAAGCTCCTGGAGAGAATCCTTTTGGTTGCATTGTGCAGTTTTTATGTAACATCATTCTAGTCTGGGATTCCCTTGCCTTGGGTGGAGCTTAGTCCCAGCTTGGGGGTGACCAACTGTTCAGCGTGATGAGCAGTGCAATCTAAGTCTGGGAGGTTCATGGAAGGTCTGCACGTAGTTGGTGGAGTTACTAAAGTTTCAAAAATGAGTATTATTATGTGTTTAATTTCAATTAAAATGCATGTCTGTGATGCTTGTAATATTATCATGCATTCCGTTGCAAGTGGAATTATTGTTAATTATATTTAAGTCTGTATGATAGTAGTAACTCTATGTTAAATGTGTTAATTTGATTTAATATGCATGTTATATATATAAGTATGAGAATGTTCTACATAGTAGCATTGCCCGCCAGTGGGGTTGATGGTCGGGGAAGTTACATATTACCCCGAGTCGTAGTGCATACCCCCATACCATTTGAATCACGGGGGTTAACATTGCAGTAATGGTATTTTGTTGCTCTACCTCTGGGAAGATAATGTCTTTCGAACCAACTCTCGAGTACTAAAGAAGGTACTTGTCCTTGGGCTAATGTCACTTCGACTTTCATGGTGCCCCTCACTAGCATTCAACTAGCCTCTATGAAGGTAAGAGCCCCTGGGCACTCTATCTCCTGTGTATTCCTGCTGTGGACATTCTCTCGTCACCTCCTTACCTTTGTTGGTCACCTCTCTCAGCCTCCTTTTTACCAGTGCAACTACTCTAGTCTGGTTTTTACCTCCACTACCCCAAATTCGCTGCAATCCTTCAACCATTCACAGAGAGCATGACAAACCCAAAATAGGGCCATTGTATTACAACTTCATCACGTAGCGCAACCTCCCTGACACCTCGCCACCTTCCCCCTCCTCTGGAAGGGGAAAAAATTGGACTGAGATTCCCCCTCCCTCCCCTCATGACCAAAATTTGCCTCCACTCCTTTTTGAAAATATGCATGATACTGGAAGCTGCCCGGTGGAAGAAGAAATTCCTCCTCTTGATTTGCAGTCTTTGGAAGCTCCACTCAAGCCTAAAATCATCACCAGGCCCCAAGCCCAACCTCTGGAGAAAGGAAGTTGCTTGGTGGAGGAAGAAATCCCCCCCAACTGGCTGACATAGTGGATTTCCAGGAATTCTATCCTTGGGATGGACATGGAAGAAACTCCACCGACATATTTTGATATGGATACAACTCTTCTTGTAGATGTTGATGGGAAAATTGAGCATCCTATGCTCAATTCTCATCCCTTTTCGGATGACCACCTGCAACTGATCTTCAATATGCGGTGAAGTCTGGAGGATCAAACTCATAATCAACACACTCTCAGTTGACGCATGGACCTCCTATTCGACGCCTTGTCATATGTCCCGGAGAAAACTTGCTATCCGACCTGAGGACAAGGGTTCGTCTTCACCTACGACACTGATGGACACCAAATTTTGCCAAATTTCTAGCTTCTCTCTCTTTTTTCATATCAAGAATTGGCTTCAGTTTTTTTTAGTTTTGTTAATTTTTTTTATCTATGGCTACAACCATGGTGGCTATTTTCTCTCATGCATGACATGAGATACATCTCATGTAAGCAATATGACATCTGTCACGTTGAACTCTGAAAATACTGTTATGGTTTCCAAATGTTTATGCAAGACACATGTTCTCGTTTCCCTGATGTGGCAGAATAGGTGGCAAGCAAGGAACAATGTATTTTTTTGAAGCTCTTAAGGTAATATAATTTTCTCTCTTTTATTTACAAAAAAAAAAATAGGTTTCATAGTAAAATATGGAGGAATAGAAGTCGGAATCCGTGGAGGTTGACAGGTAAAATGTCATGAGGTATTTTGGCACTCATATACTGAAACATTTATAAACATTTATAGCAGTCCTTAAAAATACACATTTTGTTAAATGTTTGTTATTTTTGTTGTTATTGCTCAATAAATGGTCCAATATTTTTTTTTAATCATATCACATTCCTCCCTAACTTCCTTCTTAATATTAAATACAAATGTTTATTATAAATTTAACATTCTTACATAATCTTCCTAACTTCAACTTTGCTCTATCTTTCACAATTTCTTCTTTCTTTTATAATATTTTCCTTCATTCATCCTTTCTCTACCTTAATATTATTCTAAGGCATAAAACTTTTATATTTCCTCACTTTACTCATAAACATCCTCCTACTTTATTCTTTCTCCTCACTTTATTCTTTCTCCTCATTATTGTCTTTTTCCTCTCTCTCTCTCTCTCNTCCTATTATTTTATTATTATTACTCTTGTCCCCCTACTTTTCTCCATTATTAGTTTAATATTACTTTTCCCTCCTCGTCTCCATAACATCTGTTATCCAATACATTAGCCTAATGATTTATTTTTAATTTTATTTATCAATACTCTCAACACTGTAGCATTGATTTAATCTAATGTAATATTGTTAATTATTCTCTTTAATTTATTACATTTTCTTTTAACTATTTTGAATAATTATTACTCTCAACAACCTCTCTACCTAATTCCAATGGCTATAGAGTCTCTCACTCCTATATTTACCCCATCACTCTCTTACATCATATCGACTTACTTTTGTTGCTGATGATGGGTGGAGTGTCCACTCAAAACATTTGATGTTTCAAAAAACTCTACACAGTTCTTATCCAATTTTTTTTTACAACATTATGGTTAACTGTAGAAACCTACATTCTCATAAAAATACAATGTTTTTAAATTCCAACTTGATTAGAGTTAGTGATGAAAATTTAACTCAAGCTTTTTCAAGAGGTTCAGACATGTTTTAGAAGGGTAATTGTGTAACACACCCGACTTCTTAATCATCCTTACGCTGGTGGGGTGTACAAATTTCTTCTCTCTTACTCTAAATTACTCTTCCATAACATAACTCTTTTCTTAATTCTGAGCTCATAAGCCAATTATTCTCCTCAAGAGATTTCCGATGACTATAAATATGCTCAAATCTAACCTCTAGGAAGGAAGTTATGTCCTTTGGAAATTTTCTAACCATCCATCCACATTATAAGTCATCCTACCTCATGAAATCCACATGGACCTTCCCGTACATGTGTTATCCTACATGGCTCTTTTATCCACACTGTCAAAGACTCAATTGCTTCATGTTTTGACATAGGGATTTGACTTTCCCAATACGTTCACTTATTAAATTCCTAGACCCCTGCTATTTGGATCTCTCCTTTCCACTACAAGGTTCCAATCCATATAGAATTCTCAATTCCTCTATATATCCATAAATCCAGGGTCCAACTCTCCCATAAAGTCCCCTTTTTAAATAAAATTGAATCCCTGGATTTTTGGATTATCCTTCCACTGCTTACACAAGTCCCTGGATTGTTGAGGTGTACCCAGTGACAGGTCGCCACCTGTCACTCTTCTATTTATTATGGGATGAGTGGGTTCCTTCCATGTACCTTCATGCCTCTAGGCTACAACTTTCATGTCTTATAAATTGGATGTCTAAGAATCACACCAATGAATGGTCCAAATCACTAGTGAGTTTTCAAAGCTGTACAATCTTTAACAGGGTCATTTGATCTCGAAAAACATGACAACTAAGATTTGTTCAATCCAACAGTCTAGATTAATAGAGGCCTTAAAGGTTCTTGACTATTAACCTTTCTTCACCATTCTGATTTCATCATGGGAGCACACCTGTCCTCTCCAATATGTCACTTCCATTTGTCTCTTCCACATCAGTTTTAGTTGCGGGCGTGGCTTCCACGCTGACGTGATGCATCTACCCACCTAACATCCACCTGCTTCATGGGTTTGGGTTCCACTATGTCATAGTTCCATATCCATATATCCAACATCCAACATTTCACAAAATAACCCTTATCAAGATATCTCAGATTTCCATATTTTTGGATGTTCTAGGTTCTTCCTCCCAGTTCCACTATTTGGTGCCTTACCCCTTGACCTACTCGTTGAAGTGGCATGCTAACTTAACAAACTGACGTGGCACTTTTGAAACCGTATGATGATGTGTCAACTGAAATGAAATCTTACATGGCATGATGACATGGCATCCAAGATCTGACACTTTCAATAAAACCCCTTTACAAGGAACTCTAGATTTCCATATTTCCAAAATTTGCATGGTTCCCTCTCCTCATTCCATCATTTGACATCTACCACCATGAGCCCTACCACATGAAATTTGCCACATAACCCTCTTTGTAGGATATGCATCATGCTCACATGGATTCTTTTCCATCCTGATGTCACCAACCCTTAGTATTTCACTGGTCACAATTTCTACATATGGATTTGTATTTTAACAAAAGCCTCCCTTTGTTGAACTTGCAGATGCTTGATTCCTAGATATTGTGTTGTTCCGTTTTGACTCATCATTCCTATGCTAGGTCCCCTATCTGAGATCTGGAACTTTTGACAAAGTCCATTATATAAAACCTTCAAATGTCTTCAAAATCCAGATATATTAGTTTCGTTGTTACAACTTTCATCTATTAGCCCCACTCCTCACATCATGGTTCCATCTCAGGGTTTGGATCTTGAATGTCGATGTAATATGGGATCGAGAACTTTTGGAAAATTCCCTTTGTTGAAAAATCCAAATTTTTGGCAATCCAGATATCGTGGTTCCTCCTAGTTGAGGTTCCACTTAAACTATTCACATGCTAAGGTTATCTAGATCCAAATTTATGCTCCTTAGATTGTACAAGGTCTCTTGCCTAGTCTCTATTGGATCTGTGACTTGCAAAGCGATCCATATTTATGATTTTCTACCTCGACATTCCATTACAGGTATTCTAAGAGGCATAGGGAATCCATGTGACTCACATTCCTCTATAATTCATGCCCAATAAGGCCTGGTCTGTAATCTTCACTTTTGCGCCTTGCACCTAGGAAATTCATGCCAATTCACAGGGTTGTTGGCATCAACCCTTATATTACTTGCTCATATATTCAATAAAATAATATTAATATAGAAATTGACCAACATACAATAATTATCACATAATCTTACATTCATTCTATTTCCATACACAGATAATCCATGACAATTCATAAGGGCTTAAGCCATGATTTTTAAGTTATTTATGTATTCATTCAAGAGAAAAATAACCTGGAAAATTGTAGATTCACATTCATTCGTTTTGTCCATCAATTCATACAAACTCATGAATGAATTTTTTTTTATAAACTATTCAATACATTCAAATACACATAGCATAATGAACACTTATTTGTCCAAGGTCTGTAGCTAGCCCAACTAACTGAGGGTGAATTATTTTCCACCCATAGGCTCAATTTCACTTGTCCTCTCTACAACTAGACACCCCCATGTCAATCCATGATACCACCAGGGTATTCCTTAGAATATCAGGGTATTCCTTACTCCCTAAATTCCCTCCCCTTCTAATACCAGTTTTGGTCTAGCAAGCATCAAGTTAGTGACCCTCTCAACTAAACTCGGGATTGGTTTTCAGACTAGCCACACAAATTCTCTTTCTCTAATTATTGTCCTTCTTCTCTGATTGTGGGTTCTCCCACATTTCAGCACATACAACCCCTATTTTCTCCATGTTTTCTCATGGGTTCTTGGTCCCCAATTCTTCTTTGTTTTCTCCTGCATGAGCTATGCTCTTGGTCCCCAATTCTTCTTTGTTTTCTCCTGCATGAGCTATGCTTTTGTGCATGCACTGCATACTTCACATGCCCTCATGTTTTCTTCTTCTACATGTACCTGTGCATCCTCCTTCCTTTCCAAGAAGGTTCTTGAGTTACTTCCATGTAGTTTGGGTTGTCCATGAATCCCCATGGATGTACTAGTCCTTACTCCATGCATTTACATTGGGAGTACTTTCTCATCTACCCAACCATGCATTTATTTAATGGATTTGAAATTAGGAGAAAGGGAACAGATGGTTATTTTCCAAAATAATTCAATAAGGTGGTTTGGGATCCTTATCACAATGAGTCCCCGCTATGCCCTCTCACTAATCCCTCCCATGGTATCATGGCCAGTATTAGTGCTCCACACTTTAGTCATTTGTGCGACATATTTTATTAAACAATAATACATTTATAATGTTCATATTCCATGGCATGGAAATAACATCTCTATGTTGATATAGAACCATTTCTAATCATGATTAATTACAAATTTATATGTGAGTTAAAATTGGGGCATTACAAATTAAAAAAAAAAAAAAAAACCTTGAAAAAATGTAAAATTTTGAAATCACTTGTCATTTATAAAGACAAAAAATATCATAAAATGTCAAAAAAAGGGTCATATTTTCAAAACTCATCAATTTCCTCACTTTGAATGCTTTGGATGTGTTCGGCCTGTGATATGATTGATATCATGATGTTAATTAGATCCTTTTTGGCCAAATATGTATATGCATTTTTCTGTTTTGAAGAGCTTTTGTGTCAAATCTCTATGATTCACACCAGGTATGCATAATTCATGTTTTGTGATGATTTTGAGTATAAATTGGAATGTTTTTATGATCCCAAGAAACTAATTCGTGTTTTGTGTGTCATAGGGAAAAATCGCAGCTTTTTTTTGCATCTGATACTATGTCCGGTACTCCATCTGGTACTCAGTCCGGTACTCCATGCGACACTCCGTCCTGCACAAAAACCATGGGCGATTTGGCGGTTAGCATATTAACGGCCAACGATGGGCGAATCAAAGACATGGGTTTTTCTTGTGCTCGTGGCCTCCAGCTACTAAGCTTCTGAAAACTCAATTTGGGTTTTTATACTGGGCATTTATTGGCTCACTTAGTTTCTAGAAGCCACTGATGGTTAAAACACATTTAATGTAATTTGTTTGTTTTAGAGGAGGTTGACCCTCCTAGTGGTCGACCTCTCCTCTTGTAAATCTATAAATACCACCTCAGTGGTCAGACAAATAGTTAAGGGAAAAAATAGACAGTTCATCTCTGTTTTGTTATTTTTCATACATTTTGCTAAAAATTGTGTAAAGACCGCATTTTGGGTTTTAATGGTGAATTCGTGTTGTTGAATCTTGTGGTTCACCTTTGAAGAGTAGACACGACTTGTTGGGGGGCCCACTAGAAGTTTGGGTGAATATTTAGTTAATATTCTTGTAGATTTGAGTAGTGTAATCATCATTTTGTCTATTTCATGTACATGAGCTTTATTCTCTTTATTTTCTATATAAATTGTTGTTTATGATTTAATTGTCTTAGTTCAGTTTTGCTGGTTATTATGGAGGCTAGTGTTAATATGCAATGATATTTTATTTAATAGGAAATGAACTTGCAAGTTCTTAGCTACTAACCCTGTGTATAATTAGATGATAGCTAGATTTTTCATATGCTGGAATAAAGTTTAAAAACTTAGATAAAACAGAGTTTCTAGTTTATGGTTTCTTTGGCAAGCTTCAGTGGATGGATACTGTTAGTTCTAATTTCTAATTTTCAGTTTTCTTATGTAATTTCTATTATAATTTGTTTATCCAGTTGTTATGTAGTTTGCTTATTTAATTTATTGTCATATGTTGTTTAAAGAGTATTTCCTCATTTGAAATTTAATTTGTTAAAATAGAATTAGTCTAATTTATTTCATGCAATTTCCTTTTCTAGATTTAGGTTGCAATTTTCATTCAAAGTTGATTATTAAGTTTAGTTTTGAATCTAAGTAGTGTGAATTTGCTTATATTAGTATAGAATGCATTTGCATTTCATAGAATAGTGTTTTTGTATTGTTGATGATTAATGCATGATTGAATAATCACATGGATATGAAGGATAGTTGATGTTGCTTCTATCATGGCTAAGCTCTCATTGGATTGCCTAATTCATACTTTTCATTTTGCTATCGAAGTCAATATTGAGTTTATCCCTCTTGAGTTATCAGTAATTGTTAAGTGCCATCGTGATATCATAAGATACCAGAGACATAACCATCAACACTATATTTGAGTTTTCTTGCGTTCATAGATTAGAATATAGTTTCCTTGCTTTCATAGATTATGAGATAGTTTCCTTTCTTTTGTAGGTTAGATAGTCTTGCTTTGGTAGATTGAAGAATAGTTTTCTTATCATAGATTAGTTGTTATTTACTTTTATTGTCATGATGCTTTCAATTTAGTAGATTAAGATTTTCTTTTGTAAATTATTAGTAATTAGGAAGTGTAATTTAAGAATAGAGATCACTTGCTTATTAGTTTGATTAGTTTCTTATTGAGTAATCTTGATTAGTTTACTTGTTGTAGAAGTTATCATAGGTTAGCTAGTTGTTTGCTTGCTTGTTTACTTGCATGTTTACTTGCTTTAATAGGGTAGTTGCTTGCTTGTCTATTTTTCTTTGATAGGATAGTTGCTTGTCTATTTACTTTCTTTCATAGGATAGTTGCTTATTGAATTTGATTAGGTTAATTAAAGTAGTTTGTTGTTGTTATTGCTTATTAGGTAGACAATTTTATTTTTCTTATTGTCATGATTAAGCTAATTTTCTTTGAGTAGAGTTTTCATTTGTCTTCTTTGAACTATCCATCGATCCTTTGTTCAAAGGCTACTTAGGGTAAATGGTTTAAGTTTCTTAGTGGGGTTTGATAATTAGTAGTCTTTTCTTAAATATATTATCCCTTCAATAGCCCATTTCCTTAGTTAGACTATACTACCTCTAGCCTTTCTTCCTTGGCACATATAGTGTTACAACTCTAGGTTTACTTACCCCCGGTTGAAAATTTAATTGAGGGTTTTTAAGTGTTTTTTAGTGCATATAGAACACCCATCATTTTTGGCATCATTGTCAGGGAGTTGTCTCAAGGTAGGAAATATATCATTTCTAAACCTTAGCATTAATTTGGTGGAGGGGAAACTTTAAGACAAGAGGTAATAACCTGCGCATCTGCTATAGCAGGTTCCCCCAAACCCAATGGTAGTTTTTCTTTTTGTTTTTGTTTGCTTTCATGAACATACCTAGAGACCCAAAATGAAGATACATTAAAATCTAAATAATACCTTTCAACCAAGGTTCCTTCCGATCTTTTTGGGGGAAGGGTCGTTCCACTTATAAACTCTGCAGCTCGATACCAAAAAATAAGAATTAGCTCAACCCAAAGAGATAAAGTAGTCTCTGAAGAGACTAAGACCGTGAGCACTATAGAACAAAAAATTAAAGCATCTTTAATAGTGGAACAAGAGACAAGACCACTTGATCTTTCCACAGAACCAAACAATACAACCTTTGTTTTCTTACCACCATCAGGAGATCCTAAATTTAAATACATCATAGACCCTGAACAGGTGAATATCTTGTTTGATAGTTCAACCAACATAATTGTCTCTCAAGTCGACACAAAAACTTTGGAACCAATAATCTCAACCGGCTCGAGTAGAGTCCCAAACACCCAAATAGTAGGAATGTCTTCCCATCAGAGGGATACCTTGTTCTCTTCAAGAATAAAACCACTTAAGTACTCTCTTTTTGGAAACCAAACCAGTATCGATGATCATGAGGATCACAACAATGTAAGACACAAGGAGGGAGAAGAAGCTGGAAAGAAAACCGAAACTACCTTCTGGTTTCCATTTTCGGACCCCCACACCTATGCAAACATGGTGTGTTTGGTTTGTGAAAATATTATTTAAATATGTCTTTCATCTTTTAGGTAGTTGTGATTAAAAAAAAAAAAATAATCTTAAAAAATTCTATAATAATAAAAAAAAACTTTGGGGTGTTTTAAGAACCCTAGACACTAATCCCTATGTGAGGAAGGATCCATCAACCAATAGAATGAACTCAGAAGCAACCATTATCTTGAGGGAACTTTTTCAAATCCTAGCAACAACCGGGATTTCTTCTTTTCAAGAAGACCATATTTTAGCAGCAGCCAAAAGTGTATCTACCTCTCAGAAATATTAGAAGAATCAAGGTCCTATGAGCTACAAAATGATTTTCCTTGCCAAACTGTGAAGGAAGCTAAAAATTTATAGACTACATATGGTGGAGAGAAATGACTAAGACTCGAGATTGAGGGGTTCTCAACATCCATCTCAACAGACCCTTTATGTACTTCAAAAATCAGTCATCCAGAAGAAGAGGATCTTCATAGCATGATGAAGGAGAGCATAGAAATTACTGTTGATAAACATCAAGATTATATTGAAATTTGGTTTCAGGAGGTCATCAGGCCACAATACTATTCTCTTCTTCAACACCTTTGAATGCCAAAACAAGTAAGTTGGTTGGTTCTTCATATCCAGGTAATCACTGCAGTAACTTTTTCACATGCGGATATGAGTAAGCTTCTTATCTTTTTTCACACATGGTTACATTGGAAAAGTTCTTATCCTTGAATAAATATTTTCCTTTCTTATTGGGTAGGGTAGGATAGTAAATAAAAACTTCATGTTGTTAGTTTATCTTAAAGTCTAATGCAGCCTCATTTTACATTTTCTTTTTAATAAAAGAACTATGAGATACATGTTTCAACGACTTGATCTCATTGATCTTATTAGTTTTTTATATTTTAGAGTGTGGTTTTTGACAAATAGTCCTAGAGATTTCTGCAGGTATTTATTTCACGAGGAGTAGACAAGTTCAAGGAGATATAAAACAAGATTTTTTCTTCAAAACATTTCTATACTTGAATGTTGTTGTCTGCTAAGCATCAAATGAATAATGACTTGTTGTAGTTAGCCGTGTTTTCGCAAAAAAAAATCATCTTCTTTTTCTCAAGGCATCTTAAGAAGAAGTTTCTCTTGAAAACCTTAACCATTGTATAAGGAAGTGATACCATAACCATCAATATTAGAGGTCTCTCGTACAGATTCTCCAAGAAACTTGAGTAAGTAAGTAAAGTATCTTTATTAAAGAGTAATAAGGATGTCTAATTAGCGATTAGTCATGGAAACATCACAATAACTTACAAAAGAAGAAAGTGATTTGAGCCTACAGATACCTTTGTGTTATTTCCCAATGGTACCATCCATTACAAACTAAAATACTTGATTATATCATATCTTTAGATAGGTTACGCCCGCCTAAGTACCCCTTACATCAGGACAATCACTAAGGTATATATATAACAAAAATTCATCCTCCAACATAAATACCATCCCAATAAAAAGAAAGAAAAAGTTGTTTTCAAAGTTGTCCCCCGATCTTCTTGCATAAAACAATCTTATACTAAAATCTTAAAAGATGGAGGGCCAGTCTCTGAGGGTATAAGAGGCTAAATGGTCATGATACTGAACAGGTCTACTAGCAGTGGATATCGGCCTGTGGTATAACTAGGTAAACCCGCCAGAGTACTGAACATGCTTGCTGGCAGCGAGGCATTCTACCTAGCGAGGATGGTAACCTAACAAAAATAAATAATAAATTTAAACTTGTCCTGATGTACGAAATTACTTGTAGACAAAGATGACATGAAGTATGTATGGTTAAGCTAAGGTTAATGAACTCCATAAATTTTCCATTAGGAAATAACTTTGAGACTATCTTGAAACTCTCTTGCCTACCTCTTCTTATCTATATATAGGATATATTATCCTATAGGTGGGGCCATATTTTAACCATCTCTTCAGACCGATCTGTGAAATTTATCTCTACACTTAACAATCTCTAAATCTTCGGCTATTGGGAGAACTGATTGGTTTCCTATATTTTTTATTGTGAGGTGTCACAATACTTAGGTGTGGAGGAGGGGTTCATGAGTTGACAAATGATAACATTGCCTAGAAGAAGTAAACATTTGTAAAACTTTGTGTGTATTTTTTTCATGATACAGGTTATTACATCAACAATAATTGTATTTCTTCGAAATGCTAATTCCCTGTGTGTTATAAACTGTTGAACATTTCCTTAACATACCACTTAACTGGTTTATTTTCATTACAAAGTTATGATTACATGCCTTATAAAATGTGAGATAGATGAATGGATTGTGTGAGCACAATGGAAAAACAAATAATAATGGAACACTCTTATCCTACCTCTGCTCCTATTCACTGTGTTCATGGTCTCTGAGGAATCAATTGCCTCAGCCACAAAACTCCCAAGAGTTGGAGACTATTTGTTTAAACACCACCAGTTGCCAAGAGCAAGCTATAACAGGGTTTTCAAACATGAATTTTAGAACATCTCTATAGCTAACAGATACTCCAAAGAGTGGATAAAAGAGGAGCTAATCAACCCTCTCATAGTCATCACCAAATTGATCACATGTGAAGGTAGATATTTCGTCTTTAAAGCCTTTCACTTTAGATTATTAGCTCACTTTCAGTTTAATAAGACATTAAATTTTTCTCTTTACTTCTTAAAGAGTCTCGAGAAGATTTCTTTCCAAGTAAGGAAGAATGTAACTAGTCCCCATAACAACTTATTTCACCATGGCCTTATCAAACTACTTGTCTTAGTCGAGTTGGAGAAAACGTGGGATGAGTTCATTTACCAATTTACAAACCCTCATCTTACAATCAAGACTAGCAAGAAGACACTTGATACAGGGATTATTACTCCACCCAAACCCTCATGCTCAAGCTATTCCTTTACCGTACCAAAAGTCCAAGAAATTTGTGGATACCCCTGCAGCCTCATCGGGCAAGAAGATCAAGAAGCCTATTTCTAATTCATAGCATGAGGACGTTCCATATATCCAGTCTAGGGGGATTTTCCTGAACTAAAAAAATGCTAAGCACTACCCATTTGTATAAGAAACCCATGAGAAGAGGAAGTATGATTTCTGTCAAAATTCGGTCATACTGTCTTTTTACAATGTCTTGGGATATTATATCAGCAGTTGTTTGTATTGGTATGATAAATTCTATATTTTTGACATCATTGTGTGTTTAATAATCTTGCTATGCATTTTTATGTTTATTCTATAGAAGACTGCTTATACTTAAATACTCTTTTTGACAAATACAGAGTGATAACAACTGCTAAATACTTACTGCCATCTATATTACAAGCTTATGAAAAGAGGAACAGTTTTTTGAATTGTTACAGATCGATGAAAGGAAACAAAAATTATCCTATTCACCATGCATACCAGTGCAAACCAAGAATTTTTTTAGTATCTGTCAGTTTTGTCAGTCACCAATGACCAAATTTACTCTTTCATGTGATTGATAGGGTTATTAGGTCAAATTGCTATATTTTGAAAATAAAATTCTCAAATAAAATTTAACATATCTTGGATGAAAATTGGTCATTGGTGTGTATAGGTGTCCTTACTACTCCCTCCACTCATCCAAGGTCATAAATTTTCATCATGGTCATGTCATAATTCCTTGTCATAAATTTTCAAATGATTGTCTTGGTCAAAAATCTACTTCAAAATTGGTTTTTGAATTAAGGAAGATGAATTTCACAAATGTGAAAGCGGGTTTTCTCCATAATATACCAAGAAACAAAAACCTCCTTCATTTTATCCACAGGTGTTATTATTTGAGATAAATTCCCCAAATACAGTCACTATAGGAGGGTTTCTGCACATTTGGACAACTTGACTTCAAGTCCTTTTTTCAGAGGTCTGGAGAAGGCATTTGCAGTTCTTGATGGTTCCATTGTGTATAAAACATCATACAATTTCCAACCATACCACTTTAAGCCCAAAATTTCTTTGGGAAGGCCTCCAAAAACCCTCTCTAAGACCACAATGTGTTTCTGCTGAGAGCACACTATGTTTCTGTAATTTGTGAGTAACCAACTTAAAGTTTGGATTATGAACAAATGGGAAATTATTTTTGAAACATGGAGGATTTTTGTGTTCATAAAACACCCAAAAACAATAAC
>SNQJ01S0002227.1:139467-159565 GCA_010110895.2 Picea sitchensis
TTTCATGATACAGGTTATTACATCAACAATAATTTTATTTCTTCGAAATGCTAATTCCCTGTGTGTTATAAACTGTTGAACATTTCCTTAACATACCACTTAACTGGTTTATTTTCATTACAAAGTTATGATTACATGCCTTATAAAATGCGAGATATATGAATGGATTGTGTGAGCACAATGGAAAAACAAATAATAATGGAACACTCTTATCCTACCTCTGCTCCTATTCACTGTGTTCATGGTCTCTGAGGAATCAATTGCCTCAGCCACAAAACTCCCAAGAGTTGGAGACTATTGGTTTAAACACCACCAGTTGCCAAGAGCAAGCTATAACAGGGTTTTCAGACATGAATTTTAGAACATCTCTATAGCTAACGGATACTACAAAGAGTGGATAAAAGAGGAGCTAATCAACCCTCTCATAGTCATCACCAAATTGATCACATGTGAAGGTAGATATTTCGTCTTTAAAGCCTATCACTTTATATTATTAGCTCACTTTCAGTTTAATAAGACATTAAATTTTTCTCTTTACTTCTTAAAGAGTCTCGAGAAGATGTCTTTCCAAGTAAGGAAGAATGTAACTAATCCCCATAACAACTTATTTCACCATGGCCTTATCAAACTACTTGTCTTAGTCGAGTTGGAGAAAATGTGGGATGAGTTCATTTACCAATTTACAAACCCTCATCTTACAATCAAGACTAGCAAGAAGACACTTGATATAGGGATTATTACTCCACCCAAACCCTCATGCTCAAGCTATTCCTTTACTGTACCAAAAGTCCAAGAAATTTGTGGATACCCCTGCAGCCTCATCGGGCAAGAAGATCAAGAAGCCTATTTCTAATTCATGGCATGAGGACATTCCATATATCCAGTCTAGGGGGATTTTCCTGAACTAAAAAAATGCTAAGCACTACCCATTTGTATAAGAAACCCATGAGAAGAGGAAGTAGGATTTCTGTCAAAATTCGGTCATACTGTCTTTTTACAATGTCTTGGGATATTATATCAGCAGTTGTTTGTATTGGTATGATAAATTCTGTATTTCTGACATCATTGTGTGTGTAATAATCTTGCTATGCATTTTTATGTTTATTCTATAGAAGACTGCTTATACTTAAATACTCTTTGTGACAAATACAGAGTGATAACAACTGCTAAATACTTACTGCCATCTATATTACAAGCTTATGAAAAGAGGAACAATTTTTTGAATTGTTACAGATTGATGAAAGGAAACAAAAATTCTCCTATTCACCATGCATACCAGTACAAACCAAGACTTTTTTTAGTATCTGACAGTTTTGTCAGTCACCAATGACCAAATTTACTCTTTCATGTGATTGATAGGGTTATTAGGTCAAATTGCTATATTTTGAAAATAAAATTCTCAAATAAAATTTAACATATCTTGGATGAAAAATGGTCATTTGTGTGTATAGGTGTCCTTACTACTCCCTCCACTCATCCAAGGTCATAAATTTTCATCATGGTCATGTCATCATTCCTTGTCATAAATTTTCAAATGATTGTCTTGGTCAAAGTTCTACTTCAAAATTGGTTTTTGAATTAAGGAAGATGAATTTCACAAATGTGAAAGCGGGTTTTGTCCATAATATACCAAGAAACAAAAACCTCCTTCATTTTATCCACAGGTGTTATTATTTGAGATAAATTCCCCAAATACAGTCACTATAGGAGGGTTTCTGCACATTTGGACAACTTGACTTCAAGTCCTTTTTTCAGAGGTCTGGAGAAGGAATTTGCAGTTCTTGATGGTTCCATTGTGTATAAAACATCATACAATTTCCAACCATACCACTTTCAGCCCAAAATTCCTTTGGGAAGGCCTCCAAAAACCCTCTCTAAGACCACAATGTGTTTCTGCTGAGAGCACACTATGTTTCTGTAATTTGTGAGTAACCAACTTAAAGTTTGGATTATGAACAAATGGGAAATTATTTTTGAAACATGGAGGATTTTTGTGTTCATAAAACACCCAAAAACAATAACCTCTCTCATTTTTTTAATATATGTTATGGTTTAGGATATATTTAATTCTCTTAGAGGCCTAGTTTTTCAGAAAATAAAATACTTTGTTTTTCTTGTTTTAGTCATGTTTTCATTTCGTGTTTTCCTAATAAATAGAAGTGAAGTTTTGAAAACCAAGAGAGGTTTTTATCAAGAACATATTAAAAACAAAAACCTCTCCCGGGTTTTACACATGAGTTATTGTCTTTTAGTTACAGGTGTCACTTTGATACCTATTTTTCACAAGTTCGTCAGGCCAGAATTGTTGCGCTTCTGGGAAATCACTTTTGGAACTAATTTTGCAGAGGTAAAATTTTTGTTTTGCATGGTTTAAAGGATAAAGGGTATAATATACATATCAAGTCTTCCTCACATGTCATCAGCAGCCTCCAAAAACTCCAAACCCTCCAGTTCAAACTTAGATAGCATGAAACACCGAGTCGTCATTTATGCCATGATAACGTTGTCCTACAAGCCAAGATGAATTATCTACAATGTTTGGTTGATGATATGACTGCCACAAATAATAGTCTCTGGATGAAATTGAAACATCACAAAAGGCCCAAGACAAAATCCCCCAGACAAGAGGGAGAATATTCTAAAGCTAATCCACCTGCTCCTTCGTAAGTTTAGTCATGAAGGGCAATTTATTTTTGTTTGCAGTGGGACCTGCAAAATATTAGGTGTGGGGGTAATGTTGGGCACGTGATATGATTGATTTTGTGATGTTAATTAGATCCTTTTTTCCCGAATATGTATATGTGTTTTCCTATTTTGAAGAGTTTTTGAAGAGCTTTTGTGTCAAATCGCTATGATTCACACCAAGTATGCATAATTCATGTTTTGTGATGATTTTGAGTATAAATCAACATGTTTTTATGATCCCATGAAACTAATTCATGTTTTGTGTGTCATCGGCCAAAATCGCAGCTTGTTTTTGCATCGACACTCCATCCGGTACTCCATCTGGCACTCCGTCCTCCACAAAAACCATGGACAATTTGGCGGTTAGCATATTGGCAGCCAGCGATGTGCGAATCAAAGACATGGGTTTTTCTTATGCTCGTGGCCTCCAGCTACTGAGCTTTTGACAACTCGATTTGGGTTGTTATACTGGGCATTTATTGGTTCACATAGTTTCTAGAAGCCACCGGCGGTTAAAACACATTTAAGATAAATTGTTGTTTTTAGAGGAGATTGACCCTCCCACTGGTCGACCTCTCAGCTTGTAAATCTATAAATACCACCTCAGTGGTCAGACAAATAGTTAAGGGAGAAAATAGACAGTTCATCTCTGTTTTATTATTTTTCATATATTTTGCTAAAAACTGTGTAAAGACTGTGTTTTGGGTTTTAATGGTGAATTTGTGTTGTTGAAGATCGTGGTTCGCCTTTGAAGAGTAGCCATGACTTGTTGGGGGGGGGCACTAGAAGTATGGGTGAATATTTAGTTAATATGCTTGTAGATTTGAGTAGTGTAATCATCATTTTGTCTATTTCCTATACATGAGTTTTATTCTCTTTATTCTCTATATAAATTGTTGTTTATGATTTAATTGTCTTAGTTCAGTTTTGCAGGTTATTATGGAGGCTAGTGTTAATATGCAATGATATTTTAGTTAATAAGAAATGAACTTGCAAGTTCTTAGCTACTAACCGTGTGTATAACTAGATGATAGCTAGATTTTTCATATGCTGGAATAAAGTTTAAAAACAGAGTTAAAACAAAGTTTCTAGTTTATGGTTTCTTTGGAAAGCTTCGGTGGATGGATAATGTTAGTTCTAGTTTCTAATTTTTAGTTTGTTTATCTAATTGCTATTTAAATTTTCTTATCTAGTTGTTATGTAGTTTGCTTATTTAATTTCTTGTCATATATTGTTTTAAGAGTATTTACTCATTTGCAATTTAATTTGTTAAAATAGAATTAGTCTAATTTATTTCATGCAATTTTTTTTTCTAGATTTAGGTTGCAATTTTCAATCAAAGTTTATTATCAAGTTTAGTTTTGAATCTAAGTAGTGCGAATTTTCTTATATTATTATAGAATGCATTTGAATTTCATAGAGTAGTGTTTTATATTGTTGATGATTAATGCATGAATGGATAATCACATGGATATGAAGGATAGTTGATGTTGCTTCTATCATGGCTAAGTTCTAATTGGATTGCCTAATTCATACTTTTCATTTTGATATCGAAGTAAATATTGAGTTTATCCCTATTGAGTTATCATTAATTGTTAAGTGTCATAGTGATATCATAAGATACTGGAGACAACCATCAACACTATAATTGTGTTTTCTTTCTTTTATAGATTAAAAGATAGTTTCCTTGCTTTCATAGATTAGAAGATAGTTTTCTTGATTTTGTAGGTTAGATAGTATTCTTGCTTTGGTAGATTGAAGAATAGTTTTATTATCATAGATTAGTTGTTTTTTACTTTTATTGTCATGATGTTTTCAATTTAGTAGATTAAGATTTTCTTTCGTAAATTAGAAGTAATTAGGAAGTTTAATTTAAGAATAGAGTTCATTTGCTTATTAGTTTGATTAGTTGTTTATTGAATAATCTTGGTTAGTTTACTTGTTGTAGAATTTATCATAGGTTAGCTAGTTGTTTGCTTTCTTGTTTACTTTCTTTAATAGGGTAGTTGTTTGCTTGTCTATTTTTCTTTGATAGGGTAGTTGCTTGTCTATTTATTTGTTTTCATAGGATAGTTTCTTATTGAATTTGAGTAGGTTAATTAAAGTAGTTTTATGTTGTTATTTCTTATTAGGTAGATAGTTTTCTTTTGCTTATTATCATGATTAAGTTAATTTTTTTTAAGTAGGGTTTTCATTTGCCTTCTTAGAAATATCCATCGATCATTTGTTCAAAGGCTACTTAGGGTAAATATTTTAAGTTTCTTAGTAGGGTTTGATCATTAATAGTCTTTGTTTAAATAGATTAACCTTTCAATAGCCCATTTCCTTAGTTAGACTATACTTCCTCTAGCCTTTCTGCCTTGGCACATATAGTGATACAAATCTAAGTTTACTTACCCCATGTTGACAATTTAATTGAGGGGTTTTAAGTGTTTTTTAGTGCATATAGAATACCCATCAGGTTGGTCAATGAGAATTGATTCATCACACAATAATTTCCTTTGGTATTTAAAGACAAAAACCATCTCTATTTTAGTTGGCACTTGTTCTCTAATACGGTGTACCATTCCATGGTGTACCCTTCCACAACATTAAATCCATCACATAACTCACATCTAGATAAATATGCTCCCATACCACAGTGTACCCTTCCACAACATTAAATCTATCACATAGCTTACATCTAGATAAATATCCTCCCATTGTATTGGTGTATGCACTATGTTTTGTATCACTTAATGAAAACATCTCAAACAAGCTTGGACACATTATCTTTGTGAACCCCCACTTGAGTTCATGTCTTATGAGGATTATTAATTCTTGTCAATATGGGAATTGACATAGCATTTACCTTACACACTTTATATGTTTTAATCCCAAACTTTCTATAATGTCATTTTTTTTGTTATTGTTTCCTTTGACACTCGTCATAATGTCATTTCCTTTGTTATATTTTTCTCCATCACTGGCTCTGTAAAAAGAAAAAAGAATTAGTCATAGGTTATCGATGTAAATTGTAATGACATTGGGAGATTATTAGTACGATTAATTACAAATGAGTTGTTGAATGTGAATTTTGAAGAGAAAAAAAATAGACATTGAGAAAACCCAGGGAAGTAAGGTCATTTCTCTTTATTGATATTCACATATTCTATCTCACTAAAATATTGAACATGTTGATTCATATATTTCATTCATAATGCTATGTGTTTCATAATAAATTTCATGGAATGGTTATAGATTTGGTAACTAATGTGATTATTACTTCAGCATGTAGGTGGGCCTCTCAACCACTTAGTATGTAATTCATCGTAGTCCTTAGTAATTCAATAGAAAATGGAAACATAACACATAACTAATAATTCAGTATAAATCTCTCCACAATCCACTAAATCCCGTACAAGTTTTCTCAAGCTCATCTTAAAGATAATTCATAGCTTTCTTTGTTTTGAATAAACATATTTAATGATTATGTGTGGGATTAAATACTCTATTAATCTTGGAGAAATTTTGTAAATTGTGTATTCTCAATTAAGTTTAGATATGAACTAGGAAAAAATGAGGCTTCTCAATGATCTCTAAATTGTTGTCGATACTCCACTGGAACAGTTCATCACAACATATCTGATAAATAAAAATGAAATATACACTATGAAGATTAAATTCCTTTAGATTCGAGAATCTGTAGTTATTGATTTTATGCTTATGCATGATATATCTGAAATGAAAAAAATAGAGAAAAATAAAATAAAATCACACACCATCCATAAAATAAAACAATTTTTTTCTCTCGGAAACCATTACGGGAGAAACATCTGCGAGAATGTGAGGTTGTTTTTCTCTCTTTTCTCTGGTATGGAAATAATGCAATTACAAAGGAGACGGAACTCTCTATGGAGTCACCTGAGACCTATGGCTTGTTAGGATACTACAAAACAATAACCCCCTATGTCATGTTCTCTAATTTTCCCACTCGTAGTTGTTCTGCTCTACTATAAAAAAAAATACAATAACATAGAATGGAACCCCTTCTCCTCCTAGCGACACAATATTTAACATAGCTCGATATCCATCTACGGTTAGGTTTTTGACTTTCTAAACCCTCAATTATGATAAGGTTTTGGACCTTTTAGAATATTCTTGAAATTCCTCACATGGCTAGCCCCATATGCATGAGTAATGGGGGATGATGTCACATCCTCTCGTACCATGGTGGTCAACATGATAAATCAACTTTTGGGAGGATTAAATTTTGCATACAAGCTCCAATTAACCGGAATGTTGCACCATTGGAAATTTATCGAGGTGTAGAATAACGCCTCGAGGTCCAAGATATTGGTGGGAAATATTTAAGCCCAAAACATGTCGTTTGATGCCTCAAAATGGATCCAGAAGGTTTCAAACCTCAATTTTCCAAAATGGGACCTAACATTAAAATAACCCTACAAGACAAATGCTTCATTTTTTTCCACTCTAAAAGTATCGAGATAGATGAAAAATAATATAAGTATCCAATCCAGATCATACCTTCCCATTTAAGGAGTATTTTGGTCCCCAAAATATTTACTAAATGAGGTGAGAAAATGTTTCCCTACCTTCTCCCTGGAGTACCACTTTTCTTTGAATGGAGTTTGTCATTTCATCCCAATCTTCCAAAGGTCATGGTGCCCCTATCTTGTAGTTCTGAAGCTCTTCTGCAAAATCTTGTCCTCTGCCAACTTTTCCTGAGCATCTGGTGCTAAGTCCTCTATGGAAGTTAGGACTTATTCCTCATCCTAATCCAAAATGGAAGGCTCGTAGGGTTTCATATTATCCACATTCACTACTAAGTAAATGTGCATGTATGGGGTAGACTAAGTCTGTAGGTGTTATCTCCCACCTTCTCTAATATCTAGAAAGTTCCATACCACATATCCTTGATATTCTTACCAGGACCTTGTAGTTTTACTCTTTTTAGGTCTAACCATACTCTGTCTCCCACTCTGAATGTTCTATTTGTTCTGTGTTTTGCCATATCTAGCCTTTTAATTTTATTGTGACTTCTTCAATGTCTCTTTTACTTGAAAATAGATTTGCTTGATCTTCTCAACAAATTTTTCTTCTTTTAATGCATTCCCTATGAGGTCCTCCCTCAATCCTCCATGTTTTCTATATACAACATCTAAGGGTGAAGGTGAAAAAGATCCAAATTAAGTTTCAAAAGGTTACTTACTAGTAGAAGTGTGGACTGATCTGTTATAAGAGTGTTGTATATAGATCATACTTTCACCCCAAGTCTTCAGATGCTTCTGATTATAACCCCTAAAAAGATGCACCAAATTCTAGTTGACTACTTCTTTCTATCCATATGTCTGTGAATGCAATGTGTTGAGCCTTCAACAACCCCTCTTTACTTTTGAAAACAAGTAAAGGAGGTCCCCCATTTATTTTTGTACAATATTTCCTTCATTCACATTTGATTTTGTTTCACTTGATTTGAAGTTATGGTTTGATAGTTTTACTTGTCTTGGTTGATTGGTTTTTCACGCTTCTTATCATCAATGATTTTGGGTTTCTATTTATGGTATGATGATTTGGGTATGTAACGTTGTCGAAACAAATCATTAGTGAAACTCCATCCACACATATATCTTAATGACTATGATTTCGATGATAGGATGGTTGTGTCATATAAACCTGTTGTTTCATCGCATTTCCCTCATGAAAGTTATGATCGTTCCATTTTAGTCATTTTTCTCCCTGGTTATTCAATCTTGTTTGCATGCTCATCTGAACTTATTAAATTTGATTCCATTCCTTGATTTTATTTAAATTNATCATCAATGATTTTGGGTTTCTATTTATGGTATGATGATTTGGGTATGTAACGTTGTCGAAACAAATCATTAGTGAAACTCCATCCACACATATATCTTAATGACTATGATTTCGATGATAGGATGGTTGTGTCATATAAACTTTTTGTTTCATCGCATTTCCCTCATGAAAGTTATGATCGTTCCATTTTAGTCATTTTTCTCCCTGGTTATTCAATCTTGTTTGCATGCTCATCTGAACTTATTAAATTTGATTCCATTCCTTGATTTTATTTAAATTGGATTATCATGTTGTTTCGTAACTTTCGTCAAGGTTTGATCTTCGGTGAATAAATGAGTTAGTTGAGCATTTGTGGAAGACTCGAATAATTCAATTAAAATTCACATTTTAAGAAATTTAACCTACACCTTAAAAGAGTACATTTTAAGGAATGGGAGCAAGCTTACAGTTCTGAATTTGAATAATGTATCACATTTTTACGAGCATTAAACTTTCATTAAAAATCATGCTATATTCATAATTTTATATTCTTTGGCACATTGAAATAATTCAATTAATTTTTTTTTCACACACAAGTCAATCCACACCTTAAAGGAGCACATATCAAGCAATGGAATGAGTGGATAACTTTCAATTTCAATAAAGCATCTCTTTTCCACAAGCCTTAAATTTTATTTTAAAAACAATGCCTTTTTCATTTTTATACTCTTTGGCCAAATCAAAAATTTTATTTTAAAAACAATGCCTTTTTCATTTTTATACTCTTTGGCCAAATCAAAAAACTTTGTTTAATGCTTACTAATATGCATTTCATTCTTCACCTTAAAATAATATACTCAAATGATTAAGGATGAACTAATGGTTTTGAATTTTAACAAAGCATATAATTTTACAAAGCTCTTACTTTCAGTGAAAAATGATTTTTCGCACTTTTTCGCTCATTAACAAGTTTGATTATTCTTTTCCCAAAATGATGTCATTTATTTAAATCAGCACAAGTGAGAAAAACATTAAATGATAAAAATTTTACATATCACTAAGCAATTTTATGACCAAGGATTCGTTTTGGTACATAAGAACTAGTTGGTGATCAAGGTCATAAGTGTGTTTATCAAATGTATCAAACGATATGCTTAGGGTGATGATTTTTCATGGTAGCATTTGAGTGGGCATTTGAATATTTTATGTTTAAATAATTTCATTGATCTTCTTGTATTGCTAAAATCATGAAAAATTCTTCTAGTGCAAATGAATCCAATGCATCTAATTTAATTACTTGAAGAATGAACAATTTACATTTTAAAGAACTTTAAATACTCTTAACTTATGTTATAATTTACCATGTGAGCATTTTCTTCTGAATATTGTATCAATGAACCTTATTCTTTCATTGAAGGCACAAGGAATAAAATTTCTTGCACAAGCCGAGACTTTGGATTTGGAGGGTAGAAGACATACGAGATGGAAAAAGGCAAAGGATTTAGGCTTGGAGGGAGAACAAAAAGTGGAATGGAATAACTGTGTAAAGGGTTTAGTTGGTTCAGGGTATGAGTTGAATAATGAAAAATATTTCTTACTATGGTCCTGGAATACTAAAAGAGGCTAGGAAACTGATAAACAAGTCTACGAAGTCCAATTGTTGGAGGATGTAGTGGAAGAACCGGTTTTCTGGTATACTGATATTTGAAGTTGGCAATTACCGTTAAAAGTCAAACTCTTTATGTGATTAATGCTTGAACAAAGAATTCTCACTTGGGAGAATTTGGTCAAAAGAGGTTTTCTTGGGCCTAGCAGATGTGTCCTATGTGGGAATACTGAGGAAAATGTAGGTCATATCTTTGTGGATTGTAGTTTTACCAAAGATATTTGGTATACAATTCATAAGGATTTAAAACTAGAGAGTGTTTGGGAAGGAGGGAAGATTGTTGAATGCTTACAAAAATGGAAAAGGAATAAGGATAATAGGATATAAATACCTTTCTTTATCTATTGGAAGGTTCGAAAACATAGGAATCAAACTATTTTTGAAGATCAACCTCTAAATAGGGACATAGTTTGTAATAATGTTATTCATGATTTGGGAGAAACAAAAGTAGTTCACTCTACTAAGGATAGCAAGATTGATAGACCTCCTTTACTTAACTGGGATCTGATTGTGGGATTTTTTGATGGTGCTTCTCAAGACATGGGTGTTAAATGTGGGGTAGGAGTTGTATTAAAATGTCCAGTGCTGGGTACTTTCAGAATCAAGATGAATTGTGGTAGTCGTACTAATACCAGGGCTGAACTATTAGCTTTGTGGTGCACACTTTTTTTTGCTTGCTATAAAAAGGTAAAGGTTGCAACTGGTAGGTGATTCAAATGTTATTATAGACTGGTTTACTAATGAAAATAATCTATAGGTGGTCTCGGATGACAAAAATTAGAGTGTTGAGGATGAGCTTTCTACAACTAAAAGAACAACATATATGCAGAGAATATAACAAGGAAGTTGATTAGCTTTCAAAAGAAGCACTACTCCTTGAGGAGGATGGTATACACTATGCAAAAGGACATACAAAAAAATTTGATATATTAGATATTAGTTAAATTACATAGATACAAGGGTAAAGAAACTGGTATTTTTTTGGATTGTGTATTGGATATGTAATTTTTTAGGCTATATATACTACAGAGCTTGCACCTAGCTCTGCTGATGTAATATGTATTATGAACAAAAGTGACTACACTATAGTATCAAAGGACATGATAGGTCTAATCCATTTTGACACTTATTGTATGAGAACAGTTATATTTTCTAATATACTTGTCTTTTTCTTATTGAAAAAAAAAAGATTGGCAATCTCGTGGATTGAACAATTTAAAAAAATAAGAAACATAGTTTCACTTTTGATTGGTGTAACTAATTTGTCTCTTCCATTAAAAAGGGAAACAATATTATAAAAAAAAAGTTTCTAATAGATCATGGAGTGATGTTTTTAACAATTAACTCATTTCTTATAAAACTGGAAAAGGAAGAAGGATAATAGGATAAAAATACCTTGCTTTATCTGTTGGGAGATTTGGAAACATAGGAATCTAACTATTTTTAAAGATCGACCTCTAAATAGGGACATAGTTTGTAATAGTATTTTTCAGGATTTGGGAGAAACAAAAGTAGTTCACTCTACTAAGGATAGCAGGATTGATAGAGCTCCTTTACTTAAATGGGATCTGGCTGTGAGATTTTTTGATGGTTCTTTTCAAGACAAGGGTGTTAAATGTGGGGAAGGAGTTGTATTAAAATGTCCATTGCTGGGTACTTTCAGAATCAAGATGAATTGTTGTAGTGACACTAATACCAGGGCTGGACTATTAGCTTTGTGGTGCATACTTTTTTTTTCTTATTATAAAAAGGTAACAAGGTTGCAATAGGTAGGTGATTGAAAGGTTATTATAGACTCGTTTACTAATGAAAATAATCTGCAGGTGGTCTCCCTACAACCCTGGATGACAAAAATTAGAGTGTTGAGAAGGAGCTTTCTATAACTAAAAGAACAACATATATACATAGGATATAACAAGGAAGTTGATCAACTTTCAAAAAAAGCAATATTCCTTGAGGAGGATGGTATACACTACTTACTACTTACAACGTCTTTTTCTTATTGAAAAAAATAAAAAACATAGTTTAACTTTTGACTGGTGTAACTCATTTGTCTCTTGCATTAAAAAGGGCAACAATATTATAACTAATGTTTTTAACAATTAACTCATTTCTTTTGCAGAAATTATGATACGCTTGAAAGAAATCAAATACATAAAAGACCAAGTTTTTATTTATGCCACCCAATCGCAACAAATCATGATAGAAACATTTTAAAGGATATTTTGGAGCCATATCTCTTCTTACATTGCAATGCCATAAGGCTGCCAAGTGGTGGACACATCGACCATTTCGTGATAATTATTGTGTTGTTAAAATGGAATGGTCAAAGAGTTTTGGTGCCACGTAACAAGATTGTGCTAGTGAGATTATGTGGAAGGGGTAGAGGTGCCAAAAGATTGTATGGAATTAGGGTTTGAGCTGCATATTGCCCACAAATTAGGGTTCTAATCAGATCATGTACGGATTAGATGGGAGATTAGTTCACATGGAGGATGCACAAGTTGACAAAATATCAAGGACGTATTGAGTGCAATAAGATTAAATCACACTAATGGATGGCACTGCGTTCATCAAATAGTGCACACGGTTGATCTTTCAAGAAGTTTTTAGGGTTTGTTGTCTCTATTCCGGAGATCGAAGACTCGCGGGATTATCTATGTGGTGTTTCCACGTTCAATATCAGAGATTAAGGTTGGTATCACCAGTGCACATAGGTAGTACAGAAGATCTCAGTTATAGAATTTCCCACGAGATTTTAGCAATTCCATGGACAAAACATTGAATCACTGGATTGCAATGATATTGGTATCATTTAAACAATAGAAAGTAAGGAATCGGTTGCACCAGATCAAGAAGAAAGAAGATCGTTTATATAAGGAACACTAGAGGAGTTTCTTGAGAGGGGCTGGACTCATACTATTGATATTTTCTTTTTGAAATTACAGGGGTTGGACCAGGAGAAAAATAACTCACACTATTTTGATATTTTCTTTTTGAAATTACAGTCGTAGGAGGAATTTCGAGAGCAAAGAGGCAGATTTATCTTTCCTTGTGCTTTAGAAGTTTACTGAACAAAGAAAAACAATGATTGGATATTGTTTTGGTATTTTTATTCATAATTTATTTATATATATATATATATATATATATATATATATATATTTTTTTTTTATTATTATTATGTTTTTAAACTTACATTGGAATTCATTATTTCTATCCGTTCTAATTAAACCTTTTGAAACTTTAGTTTATTGACATATTAAGGATGAGGGTGGGGAAAATATATGATAAATGTATTATACATTTCTCATATATTTTCTCAATTGAGTGGGGAAATGTATATGAAAAATGCATAATACATTTTTATTAAACTTTTGAAACTCTAGATTATTGGCATATTGGGTTGAGTGAAACCTGATGATGTTGCATTTTTGTTAAACAATTGTTAATTTTTTTACTCAAATGTTATGCAAAGTTGCTTTCATGATTAAGAATAGTGTCAATTAATTAAATATCAAGTAAGGAAGTATCATCATTATTATTGGAGATTTTTTTTTGATTTATAATAATGGATGTTTTTGCTTTGTCAAATGACGAGTTTCTTGTAAATTCCTTATAAGTGGATTGTCATTTATAGTCCTTTCCTTTATATGATTTTCATTTCTTGTGAGTCATACATAGACAACATCCATATATGTAAGTTAATTGCTTGGATGTTGTGAATGCGTAAATATCATCTTGGGAAATAACCTATAATATTGTTGTTTCATATTTCCTTGTTTTTCAAGGCTATAAAATTGTCTATTTCACTATCAATACAATGTAGATATAATTGTTGTTATATATTTCGTTATTGTGCTTAAAGATGCTTTAGAATAATGATTTTTTTCTAAGTCTTGAGGATCAATCCTTTTTAACTATACTTTAATTTAGTACTTTCTCTCAATCGAGATAGGATCACTACATTAGTTTTATTTTCTGTAAATTATGTTAAATTAGATCAAAACTTGAATGATAAAGTTTCATGTCCAAGGAGAAAATTTCTTGTTAGTGGAAATCGGACCCACATACTCGAGGACGTCATTATACCAAACAAATATAGGCCTAATTGGAGCATTGATCAGGKGACAATCCCCTATTTCACGAAGGAAATTTTCCTCATGTTATAGGCCTATTGAGCTTAGTCTCTATCTTCTCTCATAATGTAGTCMAAAATGAACTGATAAATATCGTATCCATGTCTCAGATGATTCTCCTTGGTATCCCAAAGTGCACCTAGACCTGTTCAATGAACATGTATGTTTCTTCTTGTCCTTYGATGGTCTTTTTACAAGACATGAGAATGTGAATATTGTTCAACCTTTCAACTACCACAAATAGATAGTCATTTCGTTCCTATTTTTTGGTAAACCTCACAAAAAATCCATGGAAATATTTCCCAAATCCATGTGGGTACAGGTRAGGGATGGTATAGACCTTTATTCYTTTTATTAGGCTTGCTATTAAAACAAAGTATACATCATTTAATATATCATGCTACATATTATTTCATTTTGGGYTATTACACATAGCTATGAAAGTGGACAATTGTATTCCTTGTTGTATGTAATGTAGATGAAGACCATACAAATCCTTGTTGTAGGTAGGGTAGTTGAAGACGACCCCATGAAATACATTAGAATGATAGAAAACAATTATCCCTTCCTACATGAGGACTACTCCCATGGCATACCCATTTGCCTCTGTCTCCACTTTGAAGGGCTTCTGAAAGTTTGGTAGTGCGAGTATTGGTGCTTGATTGGTTTTTATTTTTAGCTCAACAGATGTATTATGTTGATTCTTCCCCCATTGTAAACTCTTGCTACCTTCTATTATTGCATGGAGTGGTGCAACTATTTCTAAAAACAAATTTATGAACTTCCGCAAGTACTTTGTTTCCCCAACAAAGCTCCTAAATTTTGTGCAATCTGTAGGAATTGTCTAGTTCAAGATGGCCCCAATCTTGGTGCAATATATATTGAGCTTGCTACCAATGATCACATACCCCAGATACACCAAAGACTATTAAGAAAACTCACATTTATTGAGATTGGCCAACTTTTGGTTCTTCTTTAGGATCTCTAAAACCTGCATAATATGTGATGTGTGCTCCTTCGAGGTAGCACTATAAAACAATATATCATCCAAACATACAATAGAAAATGAATTTATATAAGGGAGTAAAAAAACATTCATTACTCTCAAAAATGTTTCTAGTGCATTGCATCAACCGAATGGCATGACCAACTATTCATACAAACCTTGCCTTGTCTTGAAATAATTATTCATAGTGTCTTCTTCCTTGATGCATACCTAGTGGTATCTCGATTTGAGATCCAACTTGGTGAAATATTTTGTGTGTTAGAACCGAACTAAACAATCATCAATCTTGGGCAGAGGGTACCTATTGTTTAGTGTAATCTTCTTCAATCCTCTATAGTTGATACACATTCTCAAAGTCACATCATTCTTGGGCACAATTATGATGGGTGACCCACAAGGTGAGGTACTTGGTCGAATCACACCCTACTCGAACAATTATTGCAACTACTTCTTTAAATTTTTTGATTCCCGAAGATATTTTCTATATATCCCAATATTTGGAAAGGGGGAGTTTGAAAACAACTTCATTTCGTGCTCCACTTCCCTCTTGGGTGGTATCCCTTTAGGCTCCTGTAATACTCCTTTATATGTATGTATAAACTCCTCCAACTTATGTTTCTTCTCTTTAGTACACCCCTCCAGGGATTCCTTTACTCTTATTGACTCATCATCAGGATAATTTTGTAACATTCTCCATCTTAACCAAGGAACATTACTTGCAAAAAATACACATAAATTCATTTTTTTTTCTAGCTCGTTTCCTATAGCTCACTAGCTACAATTATACACAGATTTAACTAGATTTTGATACCCATAATTAAATGCATATACACATTTTTAAATGGAAATGAACGCATCTAATAAATAATCTACAACATCAAATAAAACCATTATCATACACAAGATCAAATGCACAACCATAAGAATCATAAGAAAACTTAGAAATTAGATAAACAATTATCTTTCAAGGCATTTGTAGAACCATGTCTGGGAAGGATGTTCCACCTAATCCAAATCACAAAAACAGGTCATACCCGAGYTGGGGCTAGGAATCCACAAGAGAAAAGTGTCTCTCACAGTCCACTCACAACTCAATATCCCACAACCCGYTAGTATTCTCCTGAAACTATCTTGAATTTCCTCCARCTCTCTTCCTCTTGACCCGCCCAACCTAAGGAATGTACCACTTCACTTATATCAATCCATCGAGAATACCATCTATTTATCAAGGTCTCTCTGGCACTTGTAACCATGAATCTCTCTGTTGGGAACTCAAGAGAACTCAYTGTTAAGAGAACTACCAGGAAAACAACAAAAAACACTTGTTGTTACAGTGCAACTCACAAAAAATTTCTCTCTTAATGCYCRRAAACCTAGTAGTTCAATATTCAACTCCAAAACACTCCAAAAATGCTCCAGCATGCTCCAGAATTCACCCAACCTTATTTTTCTATCTCCAGTACTCTTTTTCCCTACTCTYTGTTTTTTGTTCAAGYCAAACTGAATGTGTAAAACTGCATGTTATCCCCCATACAAATGTCCTCTATTTTCCCAAGACTCTTAACTTCTCACTCTTCCAAATATTGATTGTATTGTATCCCCTTGCTTCTAATAACTATGTAATGTGACTTTCACACCCACCATCTTACGCGAGTTTAATGATTGGGATCTCATACACTAAAACATAAAATAGAAGTTATCCTCGATGATAATAAAATTGAGGGAAATGAGCTGAAGTAATACCCATAATTAATTTCCTCTTTCCACTCTTCTTAGACATTCTCTTCTCTTGTGGAAAAATCAAACTCATATCTATCCATATCCCCCAACAACTAATATCACATTATATTGATAAAAATTCAGAAAATACATTTTGCATATTACATTGCTTTTCCATAGCCACATTCATATCTACATTATGCATTAATTAAACTAAGTATTTTTTTTCGAGAGAAAAAATTGTAATTTCATTAAGTAGATACAAAATTACATTCGTAGGTATATACTAGCTATGAATAAATAGCCAAGTATATATTAGTTTGTAATGGAAACACAAAGAGAACCAAATTACATTTACAGGTGCCTGAAGCACTTCCCCAATCATGTGTAAAAAGAGCAGAAAAAAAGAATTATTAGAGGGCTCAGATATAGATAATGATCCACTAAACATGGTTACAAACAAGAAAAATTGATTGGGAAACACCCTGCATCTAAAAGAAAGTGGGTCAAAAACTGCATGCCCAAGACTCAAAGTGCGGGAACATTACAAGCCCAAGAGATGGACCTCGGATCTCTAACCAAACCTCCACAAAGAAGCATAAAATGCAACAATCGTTGCGTGATGCACCTGATCCCAAGTCAAGAGACCCAAAACTTAGCTATCATAGCACCGAGAGAGAGATCAACCAAGGAAGCCCAAAATGGATCAGTTTGAGAAAGACTCTAGATCTTCCCCTCATGGAATAAGCAAGATCAACGCAAAAGTGAAATCGAGTTGCAACACATCTACATCAAGGAGGGCCACGCGAACAAACCCAAAGAAAAGAAACGTGCACCAGATCCACCAAATTAGTTCCGTCGCGGGAAAGTTTAGAAATCCGGGCACCAACGAAAGAGATAATCATATCCGCCCCTCGGGATGAATCCACCTATGATTGTGAGCTACTGTCGGCCAAGCCCGAGTATAGGAAAAGGAAGATGCGTCGACCAGAAGAGGAATGAGGCGCATGCGATAAGGGAGGTGGCTAGGGAAACCCTAGACACTCCCCTTTATCGTCATACCATCCCTAGGATCTATTGTATGAATGACTTCATTAAAATAAGTATTATAGTGGGGATGTTACATATTTTATCTTAAGAAAAGTAAAACATATTTCTTACTAGAACTAATCAACTGCTTGGCTTGGTTAACACTTACCAATGATATATTTGACTTGTTTTTATGTTGTAGGACTTCACATCCTTGATTAGTTGATACTTATTGTCTCTTCACATGAAGATTGCATTCCTCATATATATTTATGGGCTTCCAAAGACTACTCCACATACTTTAAGGGGTATTACATCTAATTTAACTTCATCAATAAAATCAACAATTATAGAAAATTTAATCTTAAATTGTTCCGTTACCTTGATCTACACATCCTTGTTTACCCATATGAGTGGATATGGGCTAGGATGATCACAAACCTCTAATCCAAGCTTTCTGACTAGATCCACTGTTGTAATATTATCCTCTAAATGAGAGTCAAACAAAGCATCTATCTTGGTCTTCTTGACCTCAGTATTTTTGTGGAAGAGTTTGGTCATCTCCTTCCCTTCCTAGTGATAAAGGATACTCAGATTCACCTACTTCTACATTGATGTAAAAAGAATATTCTCATCCACATATGAGCTACTTTCAACCTGATTTCTTGAATCTGAGCTAGAAAATTATATTTCTTTGATTCCATCTTGGGGTTCTTTGGTTTCAATTCTAGATGTAGTTTCGAGTACTTTTCCTTAATGTGACCATCAATATTACACTGGTTACAAAGGTTGTTAGGATCCTTTCATTGATTTGTGGTGGTTGGCATCTTCTTATCTTTGGTTGCCTTCCACTTCTTCTTCCCCTCCTTGGAAGCTTCTTGGTGTTCTTTCTTTTTAGAACCACTTGGTTTCCCCTTATTTTGGCCAATGTTTTCGAGGTATTGTTCATGTACACATGCCTCATCCAATGTCCTTGGATTGAAGAGTGTCACCTGCTTTCATAGATGACTGTGTAATTCCCCCAGATACTTGATGAGTACATCTCGATTCTTAGGATAGATACCTATCATGATGGCCATATTTATGAAATTAGTGGTCTACTCCTATACACTCTGCCCCTGCCCCTACCTTTAATTGAACTAGTGCCACTAGATTCATTGGTCCTCTACATACCAGATATGATAGAATTGGGACTTAATGAGGGTTTTGAAATCCTCCCACATAGTTATTGGTGGATCACCCTCTAGCCTAAGTGTTTTGGTATGGATTTCTCACAAGTTTAAATCATGGCCCTCTAACTTAAATCTAGAAAATGAAATATTTTTCTCTTCATGTGTATGGTGAATACTAAAATAAACTTCTATTTGTTGCAACCAATAATTATGTTTTAATAGATCGATATCACCAACAAAGTTACCAACTTAATGAGAACTATGACCTCAAAATGAGAACTCTAGCCCCAAATCAAAAAACATGAAAATCAACCCCCAAATCAAAAAGTGGTGCTACCGATAGTAACATTTTTTCTAACCGAGTCAAAACCATAACTTTTTTCAAGCATGGACTTAAAACATAAAATATTTGCTTAGAAAAACCTTAAAATCAACACCTAAATAAAAAAGTGACGCTACCTAAACAAAAATGTTATTCTAAACGTTAAAATTACAGCTAATTATGACCTAATTGAAATGGTGGCCTTGACAAAAAATCCCTACGAAATAAAAAAAACCTAAAATGATCAAATGGTTGCTCAAAAAAACTTTAAAATCAACCTTGAAATAAATAAATGGTGCTACCTGTAGCACCATTTTTTCTAACTGGGTCTAAATTACAACTTTTTTCAAGCATGGCCTTAAGACATAAAGTAATTGCTTAGAAAAACCTTAAAATAAACACTTAAATAAAAAAACTCAAAATTGGATCCTAAATGGTCACTTGAAAATTTATTTATTAACATTTTTTAATTTACATTAAAAAATAAATAAAGAGAAAGGAGAAAATCTTCACAATTTTTTGTAAAGAAGACAAATATACATTTAAAAATATATATTTAAAACC